>RJWJ010003201.1:0-89434 GCA_004363605.1 Indri indri | reverse complement strand
TCTCAGAAGGATTTTCGTAATGGCATCTCGCTATGGCAGATGCATATCCCTCTGGGTTTTTATGTACCTTGTTAACTTGGATTTGCAGGGTGAAAATATGTCGTCATTCATTGAGAAATAGTGTGAGAAGTATGGGTGAGGAGATGGGGTTTGAGGTAACTATTATTTTGGAGGAAAGCTGTGGTATGTGGCCACTTGACTGAAACTAGTGCTAATTGTAAATGAGGACTTTCTAGTTGCAAAGTTCATTACCTCAGGTGGCTAGGATCTAGAAAAATGAGACAATAAATCTGAAAGTACTAAGCTTCAGTTCAGTAAATGTTTACTGAGTGCCTAATTTGCATCAGAGACTGAGGAAAATAGTGGGAGACAAAAATGAGTCATAGTTTTGCCTCTCAGCATTCTTACTGTGAGTGGACGAGATCAATAAGAAAACAGACAAACACAGTTCAATGAAGCATAGACTAGTGGCTATTGGATCACTTATATCTGGATTTGAATCCCTGCTCTTAGTATGTGTATTTGGGCAATTTATTTAAACTCTGTAAGCCTCAGTTTCCTTAACTCTAAATGGAGATGGTAGCAATTCTTACCTCATAGAATGCTGCAAGAATTAGATGAGATACTACACATAGTATTAGATAATCTACTACACACAAGCTCACAGTGAGCACTCAAGAAAAATTGGCTGTGACAGAGGCTGAATCCTCAAAGCAACAGGAGGGAATCAGATCACCAAGCCTCAGGCCAGTCACTTCCTGTAGCCACAGACTTACACAGTTCATCCCCTTCTCCAACCACACACACACACTCACTCACTCCATTTAAGTTTGGTGTTCACATGGGTCCTTGTGGGAATAGTTTGAGGGTCCTAGTCTCTTAGCATGGCCATCCATGGTAGAGATTGGGAGAGGAAACAAAAGCAGCAATTTCATTGTGATCAGGAATGTTTTGTTTGGGCCATGCTAATGTAAAGACCGTTTGCAAGGTATGGGAACATATCTTTAATTCTTACTTAGGCACTAAGGGTGGCCAAATTATTTGGAGACTAAAGTAGAACAGAAAGATAATTATTCTACAGATTGAGCATCCTTAATCTGAAAATCTGATATCCAAATTCTTCAAAATCCAAATCTTTTTGAATGCCAACATGATCATAATGGAAAATTGCACAGTTAATCTCGTGGGATAGGTCAGAGTCAAAATGCAGTCAAAACTTTGTTTCATGCACAAAATTATTAAAAATAGTTTGCAAAATTATCTTCAGGCTATGCGTATAAGATACATATGAAACATAAATGAATTTCGTGTTTAGACTTGGGTCCCATTCCTAAGGCATCTCATTTTGTATATGCAAATATTCCAAAATCTGAAACACTTCTAGTCCCAAGCATTTTGCTTAAGGGATACTCAACCTGTATCAATTTTCAAACTTGACAGAAAATCATAAGATGTTGCGTCAAATGAGAATTTGAATAACTTTATTTCTTATACCTCTGTGGTGATATATAATAGATATTTGCAAATCTGTGCCAGATTATGGTGCTCTTCTTGGCTTTAGAATAGTCCTTGGTAGCAGACATCATGTTGTTGCTACCAGCATCGGCTAGGAATGATGTGGAGTAGGGTGACACCAGCTGACTATCATTTATCAGGGACCCAAAACTCAGCCAGTGTGGCCAGGGCTGCCTTCCTATCTCAGTCTCCAGAACTTTGTAAGCCTTTTGGGTTCATCTGGGTTTGAGGAAAGATGGTGGGTGGGTGGGAGGTAATGTGCGTTGTTTCTCAAACTAAGCTGATTGCAGACACCTGTGAACATTCTAGACTGGTGGTATTCTGCAAAACATACTTGGGGGAAAGTGGCTTAGGAGAACCAAATCAAAGTTATTTTAAGATATTAAAATCTCTAAATATAATAAGAGCCAAACTGAACACATAATCGAACAATTATACCATAATGTCAATGTATAATCTACTTCTCTAGCTTTTTAAAGACAGAAAGATTACTATAGAAGAATCTTTCATAAGTAGTTGTCCCTTTGCGTGTGTGTGGGGGGGTGTCAAATACCTCTTTTTGTTAAACTACACAAAGTGGGAATAATGTGGTGAAAATCAAGAAATATAGACAAGTAAAAAGAAAAAAAGAAATTAAAAACCAAACATTTGACTTTCTATAGATCAGCCAAAATAAAATTGTGATCCTTGTCTCTTGAAAACAGTTGCGGAATGAGCAGCTGATTTCAAGATGAGTCTTCCCATGTACCTCATGGCTGATACATGGTTGCAAATGGTTTCCTGAGCCTGACCCTATAACCATTAAAGACCACAGAAAATCAAGACCTATTGGCTCCTCCTGGGGGAAGGGCGCTGCAGGGCTTGCTAGTATGTTCCATCGTCATTGTCTCTGGACTGCAGGCATGAACCAATGGGCCAGCTGAGGAGCTGGGTCAGATGTCCCTGGTCAGTCAGTCTCCAGCTGTTTTTATTTACTGTCTGCTAGTCCCTGGTGAATATCACTTCTCAGACACTTGCCAATTCAGGATCTGATGATTTATGATTGCAAGGTAAGGAATCCATGGGACAGTGCTATTTTGTGACAGTGTAATGGAATACTGCCTAAGAAAAGAAAATGTCACGCCATTTTGCTTTACCTCTGTTGGGAAAAATAAACATTTGGGGGAATTAGTGAAATTATTCTAAAATTTGTTGTTCTGGATGAATAGAATGTGTAACTAATGGTTGGATTACCCACAGAGAAAGAGCCTACTCAAATTCCCATGAGGCTAGATAACTGCTGCAGGAAATTGTCAGGTCAGAGCAACTCTTTCCCTCATTTCTAAAGATATTAAAAAAAAATGCAGGGGACCCTTTAGGCCACCAGAAAAATGCCCTCTAAAATAATACACTGTTATACTTCATTTTAGGTTGATACAATGTTTTAGTAAATTTCTTCTGGTATAGAGATTAGGCCAAGGGTAGAATTGACCTAAAGAAACAGAAAATTCTTTCTTTTTCCTTTCTTTCTTTTCTTTGTAAGTGGGAAGTCTGTGAGTTCTACACAAATACAAAGGCAAATGATAATATCAATGACTATTTTAATTGCATCTTTAATCCATAAGGATAGTTCAATGACATTTTAAATTATACTTTTAGAATTGTAGTCACATGGGAGATAAAACTCAGTAACTATTTAATAATGCATAGTAAGATCAACTGTATCCTCTCCTGAGATCACATTTAGGTGGACTGAATGTAAAAGCCCAATTCAGAATTTAGACAGCATTTAATCTTCTGGAAGACATTGTTGGGTCCTTCTAAATATAAAGTAGCCAGGCCTGGTCCTTTGAGTGAGTACCTATTATCTCTGCTGAATGATTAGTTTCACTGGATTCACAGCTAAGCTATATTATTTTTTACTAGGAATTGGATTGCTGTAGATCAGACTATTCTTAATCCTGGAAAGTTACTAATCAGTTTGGGGAATTTATGTGACTGATTGGTAACTAATTGCTGTCATTTAACTTGGCTTTATCTGGAGATTACAATATAGTTAGATTGTTTCTGGTGGGGGGAAAACGTGGTATAGTGATTTGCTTAAGGTCCCACAGCTGTTAGTAACTGGCATAGCTGAGATTGGGACCCTGAGGTAGAAGTGAGAGAGTGACAGAGAAAGGAATTATTAATAGAAGGGAATATTAGGTATTAAATTATTTTATAATGTAAGTTTTTCAAGTGGCACACTTTAAGCTGTGGTTTGAATGGAAACTAGAGGACACACACTTTTGTTTAATAAAGAAATATTTGCCCTCAGCAGAAGACAACATTTTAAAGCTTGTCATTTCATTTCTGGGAAAGTATTTGAGGAAAATGACATGGCTCAGCCCTGTTTGCTGACCATTTTGTTGTCTCCTGCTGAGACCTGCCATTTCCATAGCCAGTGGGCTGTATTGAATCAGACAGAAGCAATAGGTCATTAACAGACATGGAGACTTGGGGCAGCCTGCAGAGACTAAAAGAGGGAAAATCATTCCGGGCCACATCAACAAAACTGCATTTAATAGAATCTCATGCAACTATGTTTGAGGAGTTTAGCCTGATTTTCAAAGAAACTTAGGAAGCTTTAAAAAAAAGCACAAAGTAATTTTCCTCCCAAAGAGTATCATGCCTAACATGAAAATATAGGTGGGAGAGGATACTCATTTCTACATGCTGCATTTTCTCCTGTTGAAAAATACCTGCTTAAAATTCATTTAGTTAAAAAGTCCAGGTTTTATTTTCCTACTGACACTTCCATTAACCTTGAGATCTTTAACTCATAATATTAATCCAAAGAAAGATTATATTATTTTTTTCAATCAATATCTAAATTATTAGATTACATTTCCATGACTTTTAGAGATTATTCTGGAGTATCGTAATCGGGAGGTATGGTTGGGGGACAGGTTTTGCCACTGAGATTGCTGCCCATTATTTTTAAATGTAGAACAGTTTAGGTGGGGCAGGAAAAATAGAGACCCTGAATATTGACATTAAATGAGCATTCATAGCTTGCTATAAATAAGGCTCCCCAAATGCAGCTTTGGGGAATATTTAGGTAATTTTCCTCTCTCGAGAAATTTATAATGAGTTTTTGTACCCTAACCTGGAATGAAAGGTGCAGGTGTGGAGACAGGACCTAAAATTGCGATGATTGCATTAATAAGTAAAATTTAGGAAATAGAATACCATTTTCATATTATTCTATCATTCATATATTTAAAAATTCCACCGTTTAGATATACATGAATGTACCCATGTATTTTTTTTTGGGGGGGGATTCCAAAATGGGTTCACACATGTGTTAGATCTCTTATTAGATTACAAGCAACTTGGAAAATGGCTATCATGTCTTGTTCATCTGTGTCTTCCGCAGTGTTGTGCTCTTAGTAGGTGCTCAATACGTCTGTAGAGTTGACTTGAATTTGTGTAGACAATGTATGTAACTTCTAACAGATTGATCATTAATTGTCCCTTTTGTTGTGGGCAGTATTATTAAGAAGTCAGTGACACTAAATGATTTCAAGGTACATTCTCATCACTTGAAGAAGACATTTACATGCTGAGCTCCTACTAGGGTTAATGTATTATGCACCTAAGTCTCCATGCACCAATGTGAGAATGTCCTTCTCAGCCAAGAGGTCATTAAAGAAAACACAGTCCCATTATAATGTCATTTTCCCCTTAATTTTCTGATTACTTACATTTGGTTTGGTCCTAATTATGAGTACCTTTAATTGCTTTATCACAGTGATGATTAACTGTGCCCAAGTCAAACCCCCTTGAAAGAGAGGACAATTCCTTCTAAAGGCTTTGCATGAATGTACTTAGGAAGAATATTAAGCAAAGGAATAAAGGCTTTCCAACTTCCAGAAGGCTGGTCAACCCTCTTATATTTTAACGAATGTCTTCCTAAAAATCCCAGGAGTGATTGTCACCTTTGAGTTTTTCAGAACTGGAAAAACTCAACCCTGTAACGATCCCTTTTCCTAACATGTTACAATCTGCTGCCTTATTTACATGAATCATTCTGCCAGAAGATAATATTGAAAATAAAATACATGCCAGCTGTTCTCTAGAGTTTAAAAAATTAAAAAATAAAAAATAAATAAACTTTGAAATCCACATGATATTGCTGAAAGAGTAAATGGCTGTGTTTGCCTTTGTTGTTTTCCATTTTTGTGTGTAAAATAGCAATGATTGGAATTTGTCATATTTTATAAATTGCAAAGTTTAAAACTCCAATTATAAATGATTTCTTGCTGAAATTGCTTGGTGGCAATCAGCTTCCTTTTAAGCAATATTTAATAGCTGATAAAGGTGGTTCATTTCACTTTTAGATGAAGGCACCAACCTTAGGATATAAGAGAAATAAAACGGTGAGATCGTGTATTTTAATTCTGTATTTTAATTCAATTTCTATAAAATGGACATTTTGAATTTTAATTTATTTCGAGATTAGATCATTTTAATTTAAAGTAAGCACACCATATTAATGTTTCTGTATCAGATTTTTTTGGGGAGGGAACAATGCTATAATACCATCTTCATTTAAGTCTTACATCTATATTATGTTCTTCTCAGAAGTATCAGTTTATGTATCACAGTGACATCTATCACCCAGGTGTCTAGTTGGTGAAGTTCATATCAGTCAAATGAAGTTGATTTCCCCCAGTTCTTTCCCACCGAAGCATGGGCCACACATTGGGGATCAGGATGGAGAGACTGTACATCCCTTGGTAAGGAGTAGGTTTGGTCTGGGGAGGAAGAGGGTCTTTGCATCGGGGAAGCTGGCACAGATGAGCAGGAGGACGCATCATTGTCAATGTATCATCAAGCTATCCTTTTTCCCTTGAGCAAGGTGTTAGCATTTTCAATCTACAGTGATTCACACTTGCCAAGCGTCTCTTTTTCTCATTTCGTTGCTCCCCATTGGAAGGAAAAGTTCGTCTAGTGGCTCATTTGCAAAGGCACAAGTGAAGAGAGGTGATGTGTAGATGAGTGCCCTCCCTGGCCTTTGTTTGGGGTAGATGCCTGTGACACACAGCTGTCCCAGCACTATGGGGAAACTGCACAGAATCAGAGAAACAGGGACATGAATTATCTGACATGATGCATTTTCTTTTCATGCTAATTGTCCCTGTTGGAAACTTGGTGTCTATAAATACAACGTTGCACGTAATTGTCTTAGACCCTATACCCTATGTTTCTATTCAATGGATTTCTCAAAAAGGCTTTAATAATTGAGAATTGAAGAAATAGCACCAATACTTTTTGTTTCCCTTGGTAGACTTTGGTGCCCCAAACTGGCAAAGCAGGTAAGTTCCTGGTGTGAGGTAATTATCTAGCTTATCGTTTTCAAATACACTGAAATCTAGGCAGTGCCAAAGAGCGCAACAGGCCAGCAGCAGGCTGCTCCCCAGCAGAGAAACAATCAGGTCTAGCAGAACGTTCAGCTGTGGGGCCAGGAAAGAAAAGCTGACATCCAGATGCCAGTGCTTTGGAAATCTTATCTGGAGTTGCACATATGGGTCCTGCATCTGCTCGGGTTATGTCACCAGTCAGCGTCCAAATTGACACAGCTACCATGGCATGAATAGACAGAGGCACGGCTATATGTCTGGGTTTTCTGCTAAGACAGCTGTCAAAATCAGTGATGTTGGCCTTATGAAAGCTAATTTTCAGAAGACTACTCTGGGTATTTTGAGTGGTAGGTTTCGAGCACCCACAATGACTCATTTCTGAATGTCCGTTGTAGGAGGGAGGTTGTGGTGATGAAGATGTATACACACACATAAGTATATGTGTTATGTGTATGAGCACATCTGTAGTTGTGATTTTTTTTTGGAGGGGGGCCAAGTAGTAGTGCTCAGGGAAAGTTAGGACCAAATGATTTTGGACAGTGATTTAAATCAGTGCATGTTGAATGCACTCTTGATGTATTTATTCTATCATAGAAATTTGGCTAACAAATATAATAGTGACACTAAACTGTTTTCTCCCCTTTCACATGAAAAAAGGGACAGAGGCTCACATCTGTAAACTGTAAGTATTTGCCTTTCAGTAAGTACATTTCCTATCTCATCATAATGGCCCCAGTAGCAAGTTGAATGATTTAACATACACAATTCACCTTTTCATCTCTCTCATTCCCCAGAATCCTTCTTAAACAGAGGAAAGAGTAGGTTTATCTCTTGTTATTATCTCAAGTTAATGTCTTGAACAGCAATAACCAATGGACAAATGTATGTATTGGGATCCAATTTATGTATCTACTTTCAATTCCAGCCATTTGTTTATGTACTGTGCTATCTTTATTGAAATCCTCAATTCCTGATGGATAAGAGGAAAGAATGATTTGTGATGTTTGTCTTTTTTATTTTTCTCTATGTTGGGAACCCATTTATGAGCAGTTTTGGAGACTTTTGTTAAGTTGCTGTATTCTATTTTATCATTGTGATAACTTTCTAGTTAAGCTGTAAAAACATTTGCTAAGCTTTAAACATTGTTATCAAAATTCGCAGATTTTGCAAGATAACACATAATAGTGATTGACATTAATGAGAATCAAGTGGGTGTCCTCACATGCTGTTCATAACTGTGTATTCCAATTTCTCTTTTGCAGCTAGATATTCTAGCATATTAAGAATGCACTCTTAGCATTGGTGACATTTCTATGTCATTCTTAAATGTATTCTGATGGTTTTGGGTGTAGCCAAGCCTGTGTATTCCTGTTGATCTAATGTATGCAGTCAGGGTTGATTTGGTGTGGCCTTTGACCTTAGTGTTGAGGTATTAACATCAGAACAAAGGGACCTCAAATCGTGTACCTCCCAAGCTAGGATAGGGGCCTTGGCTTTTTAATTTTGACCTTGATATAACCCAAAATTTCATGCATATGTATATACTTTTCGTACCTAGTGTTTGGACTATTCAGCATCAGGTGAGTAATGATACTTTTAAGCTACCGCAGTGTTGTGTGGCCAGGAATATCCTGTCCTGAGCAAAATGACAGGCCAGGCTTCCACAAAGGCAGCTTGGGTATTTGAAGTTGAATGTTGAGATGGCCCTTGGCCTTGGTGAAGAAGAATATGTCCTTTCCTCCAACTCCACCCTCTATGCTGGCAAATGGAAGCCTGGAACTTAGCCAGGGAGAATTTCTGTGCTGCTGTTCAGCCACAGTATTCAATTATCCATTTTTCTGGCCTAACTACCTGTTACTTGGTGGGGAGATTTCCCAGGATATCACATGCACTGCAGGAGGCCATCAAAGCAGGTCTCTGTCCTCATTCAGCTTAGACATTCAGATGCAGAAGTTTAACAGTCTGGGAGGCTGCCTGCACTTGTCCCTAAGTCCTACAGAGAGGACAGAAGAAAAGAGGAAGAGCCATGGAAAAGGGACTGTGCCAGGGTAGACCCCCCAGTCCCCAGAGTGAAAGCCTGGAGTGGTGGGGGATTCTATAGCACCGGGGCCTCTCAGCGAGATAATGGCTTATTACACCCTAAATTGAATACAATCAACTATGCATTTATGTAATTACTTACTTAGTCCTGGACCCTGCAATTAGATGCTGCAAATACCAAGAAATAGTCACTGTCCTTATTCTTGTGGATTTCTCCAATCAGGCTAAGGAGGCAGATATAGAAATAAATAATTGTAATAAAACCTACTAGCAGCAAAACTAAAGTCCTGGGAGACTCAAAGTGTAAAGGAAGCCTTGAAGGAGAAGACTCGGTTTCTCCTTACAGAATCATAAAAAGTGTCATAGGCACTTCTGCAGGACTTTCATGGGTGAGTGTGGTTTTATTGAGTGGAGAAGGATAGAAAGACACCTCAGGTGGAGTGAATGGCATCATTTCTTCTCAGGGCTTTGCAAAGGTATAGGAAGTGGTCTATAGAAAGGTTGGCATTGGCATTCTATTCATTTTGCTCCAAAAAGTATTTTTTTGACTGTTTTTTCTGTGCCAACACAGAGCTGGGCTCTGGCATTAGTAATAGGTAAGATATTTCCCACCTTCTAGAAACATGCAGCATTACAGGGGACTCGGACAGTCACATAGTGATTTCAGCATGGTGGGCAGACGGAGAAGAGTCTAGAGAGAATGTCAGGTTGAGCCCAGATGTCAGCACTTAGGGTTTGGACTTTACCCTCAAGGAAATAGGGACCTATGGAGAATTTTGAATTTGGAGTTATGATTTATGGCAGGTGAATGAGAGAGAAAAAAATAACAAGTAGGCAGAAGGAACAGCCAGGCAGTGGTTGGGATAGTTGTGGGGGAAGGCGATGAGGCTTGAACTTGGGGCTGATGGTGAGATTGCAATAGAGAAGGAGCTGAGAGAGATTCCAGAAAAAAAGAATCTTATTATTCTTCTTTACAGATTGGGAAACTAAGGCTTAGAAAAGGTAAGGAATTCATTCAAATTCATAGAAACAGCAAATTATAGAACTGGAATATGAACCTAGACAACCTATGATAGAAACCGTGTTCCATGGCAGTGGTGAAGAGAATGGGCTCTTGAGTTTTAAATTGGCAGATTTTCATTGTACCTATTTTGTAGGAGCGATTTGCGACTAAAATAATATAATCCATGTAAAGCCCTTGCATTATGCCTGGCAAATAGTAAGGGCTTCATACTTGATACTTTCACTACTATTTTTATCATTATCATTGTTGTGAACACTTTGTCCCTCTTCTCACCCTTGTGGGGCGTACTCCCTCTGGTTATTCCGTGGACTCACAAGCTTTGTAGAGCTAATAAAAGGCACGGTTCCCACAAAAGGCACTCTGGGAATTTTAAAGAGAGATACCTTGGTATTTTGTAAGATATATAACACACTCTTGGCAAGACTTTGAAGGAGGTAACACTTTAAAACAAGTAAGTTATCGTTATTAAATCCTTTGGAATATAAAAATGTTAGTCACTTGGAACAATTGCGACAAAACTGTTTTATCATGAGTACCTTTTTATGAAAATTATGTATGTTTCCTTTAAGGCAGCGGTCCCCATCTGGGGCTGGCTTCATGGAAGACAATTTTTCCACGGGGGCTGGGGGGAGGGGGGTGCGGAGCTCAGGCTGTGATGTGAGTGATGGGGAGCCTCTGCATAGAGGAAGCTTCCCTCACTGGCCCACTGCTCACCTGCTGCTGTGCAGCCCCTGGTTCCCAAGTTTCATGGAAGAAAATTTTTCCACATAGGGTGGGGGCAGTGGATCTCTGCAGCCCAGGCCCTAACAGGCCACTGACCAGTACTGGCCTGCGGCCCAGGGGTTGGGAACCATAGCTTTGAGGTATTTTTAACAATGACAAAATCATTTCTCTTAAGATCCCCTTGAAATCAGCTTTACCATGGGGAAAACAGAAATTGTTATGAGAATGCAGTTGGGATAATACACTGGCCATCCTAATTATCCCCAAAATAGTGATGTTTTTAGAAACAGAACTTCATATGAAGTATTATGCTCCACCTCGTAAGTGATAGAGTTAAACATGTAGGTATTATTCTTTCCTTCAGTTCAGTCATTTACAAAGTGACACTAACGCGACTCGCCCATATTGTAGGCTTGAGTGCGTTTAGCAGGGGCTGCCGCTTGAGGTTGAAGTCACAATCTTAATTTTATTGAATAACTTTTAGCACAACATTAAGATGAAACAGAGAAGTTAAATTTATCTTGATTATTCTTCGTCCTGGGCAAAAAAATAAGCCTAATATTTGTTTTTCCTTTAATTTTACAGCTAAAATGTGATTACCCATCTTTTATAAAATATAACAATTTTTCAGTTGTTTTGTAAACCAAACACAAATAATTTTTGAGTGGGGCCTGTTATTCCTCTCTTTATGTGTGTTCATGCTAAGTGCTGGTAAAATTCCATTATGTTTTGACTTGAACATTAAATATTACCTTGAATATACACTTCCCAGCAGTCGTGTTCTGATAGTGACATATTGTACTGTTTGAAGGGTGTCATATGGTCATCTGTCAGCTGAATGTTGTTCCATGGAAAGAATTTTATTCTTCAGATGTCATCTAGAATGCCTGATGTTAAAAAAGAGAAATACAACAATATTCACAGAATTCGTTTGTGAGGAAATAAGAGAGAGGATTGAGCTAAAGATAGTGGAAAGGGATAAATCCATTAAGAATATAGTCCCTTTGTAAGAAAGATGAAAATGTTTATATTTTTGAGTATTTTTAATTTGATAGTGTATTTTCTAGCAGAAAAGAGAATACTTCCTGTCAGGACTTCTGCTACCTATTTTTCCTTGTCTTTGTCCTACAAAGGGTGAAAACAGGATTCCTGGTGGGACTCGGGTGGAAAGAGTGCTGCCTCCCTGCTAAAGACAGCAATCTGAGAAAAGGTAGCAGACGATGGCTTATGGTATCGGGGTTAGAGGGATAGAGAAAAGAAGAATGTGTTCTTGCTTCAGAATAACTTAGCAGTCAATATTTCTATCAGTAATATTTCTTTCAGCAGGAATTAAGATGCTGGCCCTTATCCAAAGACATCTCATCCCCCCTATTACATTATAGATCTGATCCAGCTGTGGCTGCTTCTGTAGCGAGAGATGAGGGCAGGTCTAATAGCCAATTCGTTGGGTGTACTGCACCAAGTATGTGGACAATGGATGTTCCCCCTCTACGTGCATTTTCCTTCTCTTTAATCTTTGCCTGGAATATCCCTAGAATTTTGCGAATGCTCTTATGTTCCCATCTTTAAACCCATGGGGGAAGTATGCATTTGTGTGTGTATGTTATGTTGCATTTTTAGGATCTAGAATCTGTACTTACATTAGGGAAAGGTGACACTCGTTTATTTTTTATTTTGTCACTGTTTCATTACTGAACTCTCTCAAAATTAAAATAACTGTAGCCTCCCATTTTTTGCATTTTAATTTAAAACTTCTGTTCCTTAAAAAAAAAAAAAAAAGTTAAAAAGGCCCACTGCATGTCCTGTACTTTCTTTTGCAAATGTACACCTCGGAATATTTGCAGATTTTGTTCTTCTGCTATCCTATTTATATTATGTGTTTCTTTGAACTATTAGTTTCCTTCAAGGTAACAATAAGGGAAATACCAAGGCGCAGGAGTCTGAAACATTGTAACACCAAAGCAAATAATGAAATATTGAGAGGTAAGAATAGACATTTAAAGGGAAGGAAAACAGAAGTCTGTGTTCTTTGGACCGCAGCTTAATTCCCTATCAACATTATTAATTTTAAAATTCATCTAGGCTCAGTCTATCTTAAAGGGTCTTCTAATTTTTAATTAAGAGGAAGAGAGAGAGAGAGAGGTAGCAAGGAGGATAGAGATGGGGCAGGGGGTGTGGGGGGTGAGAGAGAGAGAGAGCACAATATTTTTTTCAGGACTGAGAAGACACTGAGTTGAAGTTTTTATGGTCAGAAATAGAAAAAGCACACAGCGAGGCCAATGGTAATAACCTTGTAGTTAATCCTACTGGATGCCACGTTATTTTTCTTGGCGCTTCCGGAACTTCAGAGAAATGCTCACCCTTGGGTATATTGATGGCAGCAGAGGGCCTTGGATCAAACTCCCAGATATACTTTATTTCTAACATTCAATGATTTAAAAATGGCTAATTGAATTTCAAATGAATAAGGGAACAGTTGTACTGATGATGATGATCCCTTTATTGCATAAAAACATTTCCTAAGAAATCTGCAACTGAAACATTGCTAGAGCTGGATTTTCAGATTATGGTTGACATTTTCAGTTTCAAGAAAAGTTAAAACTGACTAAAATTCTTATGAGATCATATATTTATTGTAAAAGTTAGTTTGATAGAATAGAGTATCACAATAGTTAAAGGACTCGTGGACATAATCCCTCTTATCACGTACTCTGTTATACTTTGTACGGAAGTTAAAAGTAGCTCATTTTTCCTGCTCTTAACATTACCCCTGGATTGTATGTGTATTTATTAAATATAAACAAGTAGGAAAGGGAAGAATTAGTATTTACTGAGCACTTATCAGATGCTACACAACTGAGTTCCTTACATTCACAACCTCCCAGTGAAATAGCTACTAGTATTCCCATTTTCTAGATGAAGGAAGAAGGCTCAAGATCACTTAGCTAAGTAAACGATGAAGATAAGATCTGCACCTAGGTCTGTCTGGTGCCAGTGACCATGCTTTTTTTTTTTAAAAAAAAAAAAAGTTAAATATAAATTTCAGCGTAATCAAAATAATGCAATAATAGCTTAGAAAGAAAAGTCCTGAAGTTCAAAGTTGAATTAGGAATTATCAACATCCTTTTTTTTTTTCTGGAACTAGTATGATGTTCTTTTATGTTTTGTTACGACTATTTGCATGTTTCCAAAGGATGCCTTGAAGAAGCTAGCGGGTGAAATTGTGTTATAGTGTGTTGTTTGCATACTGTCTGCCAGAACAAACATAGATTTTACATTTTACTATTTATGTTATCCTTTTCTCTGCCTAACTCCTGGTCTTACAGCAAATTAATTTTTTTCTCCTTCCACTGAGTGTTTTTCCTTCCCTCTCCTATCCCATGTCTTCTCAATTTATAAAATGTGAACTTGGAACCTGGAGGTTAACAGCACAAAATGATCCTCTCACAGCCATGACTGTGGATTGTGATTTGCTGAGCAACTATAGGAAATAATGTTTGCTGGAGTGAGCTCTTCCCACAGATGTAAAAGCTACCCCCTTAAACCCTCTTGTGATATTGATGAGAAATTTTCCTTTATCTAGAACATGTTTTTCAAGTATTCGTTCAAAATAAATATATTTATTTTCTAAATTCTTTTGTACTTAATAATATGACAACATTTTATATGTGTTGAGGGAAGTGAGGAGTGGAAGAGTAGTGGCTAATTAGCAGATCATTAATAAAGTGTGCATCTATCAAGAGGTTTTATTTAATTTGGGGCATTGTTAATTGATGATTTCCTTAACCCATCAAAATGATATTTGTTAAGCTGTGGTCACAGTATTTGCCAATAGTTTTTTTTTTTTTTTAAAGGGAGAGAAGACTCCTTATGAAGATAGTTAAATAAAAGAGTAAAGATGTACTACAAAAAAACAGGTGCCACTAATTAGCATTTGTATGGGTGGGAGAGACATTAGCCACAAGTATGCACCACCTCATGCATGTTCCGTTGGAGTGTTTGCTCCATCACTGAGGTCCAGTGCGTTCTGCTTCCAGGTTTTTCCACTTGAGCTAGCTGCTACCAGTTACATTGTATTTTAGGTATATATTCTTCCTTCACTATTCCCAAAATGAGGGGGGGGGAGAAAACTTTATTTACTCATGTAACAAACTGAAATAGAGTTAATTTCCAGGGTTGCAGCTGAATTATTACAGATTACTGTGTTATAAATGGCAAAAGAAGGGCCCCTTGCCTGTGTGGTAATGCTGTCAGGGACCCCGCGGCTGTTGGCTCAGTTCATGATGTATTATACTGCTAGCATTTCAGTGCTCTCGGGGGATCTCTGGTCCTACCATAAGGTCAAGAGTTAACTACTTGTATTTTAGCTGTGTACTGCTATCAATATTGCTCCTATGGAAACCTCACTTGACGTCATTTTTGAATCTTTGCGACTGTAGTCGAGCTTTAGTAAAAGTCAATAAGAACATTAGACTGTTGTCTATATTATTACTTGCCACTTCCTGCCAGCAATCTACCAATTCATTAGCAGAGAGTTTTGGAACTCTCGCTTGATTATTTATGCAGTCAATAGCAAGGCTTGTCTGCATTCATAATTGTTTGATTTTATGGCCTCTTCTTTAAACAAACATTGTCTATGGTAATGTGATGCCCTGATGGATGGGAAAGGTTTTGTCTGTGAATATCATTTAGATAATTAAAAATGACAGATGAAATCGCCCGCTGTCTTGACCTGTACTTTGTTCCCTCAGTGATGCTGAAGAGATGCTGATTGCTGTCAATCAAAACCCATTGGAGGTTTGTAAATTCTGGCTGCTGTGAACTCTGACCCCCACTGTTGATCTGAAATAGATAATAACCTTGAAATTCTATTAGAATTTAAAAACGGTTTTACTAAAGGGGCACAGTATATATTTCTTTTCCTCTAGAACACAGTTGCTTAATGTCACTCTTTACAATATCCAGAATTAAAGTAAAATATAGTGTTTAGCGAAGCTTAATGTAGCAAATGAGAGCAAAGATCTTATTCTATAATCCCAAACCCCTGACTGGAATTCCTTTCCTCTGGCTTGTCCTGTTCAGCAAAACTTAAGCTTTTGCCACTTCACTGAATGTTAATGGTTAGAATTTCTTTTTGCTAATTTTTACTAATTCTGTTGTTGAATGGATTACTTTCAGCCTAGCATGATCTGCATGTATAATATTTTTTCCATATTTATTCTGTACATTTTTTAAAATGCTAGTTCCTAAGCCAAAAGAAATACAACAACTAGATTTTTGAAGATAGTAGGTATCCAGAGGCCAATGTTTTTGCCCAAAGTTCTCAACAAACATCATCAAAACCTTAGGTCAAGAGATCAGGTTGATAAATGCATTTGCCTTGCAAATTGTTTTTTATCTTTACCCAGATGCTTAAAATGTATCCAGAAGCCCCACTGGTATTTAACATATGCATGTAGGTAAATGGTGATAGGAGTGGAGAAAGAAAACAACCACATTTATCAGTATCAGAATTGTCAAACTCACTAACAGCAAAAAAATCATTAGCAAATTATACAAGCTAGAAAATTATAACAATTAGGCTTTGACAATTTTCAGTACACTGGTTGTAGAAAAGTATGTAATAACAGGAGCACTGCAATAAGAGAATTGCAAATAGGAAAGATCTCTTGAAACATAATTGAAGTAGTGTTGGTTTTTCTACTAGAGAAACTTCTTCAGAGAGTTTAATGAATTTGTGAAGGGTCATATGAAGAGTTATTATCATTGTTTTGCATTTTGTAATCAGCAGATACTTTAAAATAATATTAGTTCTGTCAGTACCTCGGTGACAATGGAAAACAAATATTATCATTTATATTTGGCAGTTGATGAAAGTATCAGAAGCATAACTATTACTTTAATTTTGGAGGCATTTATCCAGAATGAACCATTAACTACATAAGGATTAATACTACTTCACAGTAGGTTTTTTTTTGCTTCGGTAAATGAATTCTTTGTAAACATTACCACTTAGGATAAATTTATTATTGCATGATGAAAAGAAGTTAATATAGTAAATGTAAATGTGAATAAATATACACACACACATGTATGTATTTGTACATACATATATTTCAAGCCTGTCCTTAAAAGCTTAGCCCAGTTCTACCTTTTCAGTGGTAACTCCTTCCTTGTTCTTTCAAGCCCCCTGGGATGGTCTGTTCCTTGGATGTTTTGGCATTTATTATATATTGCCTTATTAGTGCTTTCATTTATTCATTCATTCACTCAATCATTCATTTTTGAATTCATTAAACAAGCGTTAATTAAAGACCATTTAGGTATCAGGCACTTTTCATAGCACTAATTATTCTACATTTTCATCTTATCTCCCCAGATAAATTATAAGCAAATAGACTCGAAGGCCCAGCAGCTCCTTCATAGACCAGGTGCCCCTCCTTCTGTATGAGTATCTTTGTCTCTCTTAAGTGGCTTTGCCCCCCACACACACACACACCAGCCCCACCCAAGGTGCTCAGGAAGCATCTGATTAACCTTTGGTTTGGGCTTGTTTCACTTTGGCGTTGTGCGAAGGAGGAATGAGAAAAGGATGGTGAAGACCTTATGAACTTCATTGAGACAAATAACTGGCAAATTACTTTTAACTCAAATTAGCATATTCTGTGGCAGTATCTATAGTGAAGGCTGAGTCTCGGCTCATTTGAGTCATACACGTCGCAACCATTGCTGATTCAAGAACAACATGATTCAACTCTCAGGTTTTGATCCTAACTGATTCTGCCTTCCTTGTGTCTTTGACATAGTCCCATTTGATTTAATGGTGAGAGTACAGTCTCCAATTTCCTTCACTCTCAGTAAGTCTGAGAGTTAAACACGGGTGATTTCAGTTCAAGAAAAATATCTCAATTTTCTTATTTTGACCTTATACATTGTAGAATTCTCTGTTGGCTCCTAGATACGTTATGTGTTATATGGCAGAACTGTTGTTTGTTTCAGAATTAATTCATTCCACCTCTGCTAATATTTTAAGCCTATTTCACCAGGAGGGAATATCATTTAGGTATTGAAAAATCCTCACCGTTCCTGACCATTCTATGTCTCCTCTATTCTCTGTGATATCACATTCACAAATCTTGCATAATCTTCTGAATACTTGATTTCTTGGCAGGAAAATTTTGTGCACATTTTATCCAGTTTCTCTTGGAATTTTTACAATGCTTAAGGCACAATTGAAAGAATTTCAATTGAATTTATTACCTAATATTCACTATTAATATATATTGAGTGTGTGCATGTATTACATTTGTCCATAAACACCGGCTTTAGTCTGATACAGCATGCACAAATGCTTTATATTAATATATGGGAATTTTATAACATATAAACATATCCGATTATCAGTTACTGCTTGGTGACCTTATTTATATGCTTATGACTTTCACTCTGTCATGATGTGGACACAAATATCAAATGGTGGTGCTAGTGTGTCAATAGATTCTCACAGTATAAGGGGGATATTTATCAAATCCACAGAGACTGATGGGTTTGGCACTGAATTAAGAAGGATCTTTCTTACCTTTTAAAAATTAGTTGTAATAATGACATCTAAGAAGCCAATTTTGGCCAAATTCATGCCAGTTTACAGATCTAAAACCTGGTGGTGGCTGGACGTGGTGGCTCATGCCTGTAATCCTAGCACTCTGGGAGGCTGAGGCGGGTGCATCGCTCAAGGTCAGGAGTTCGAGACCAGCCTGAGCAAGAGTGAGACCCCCATCTCCACTAAAAATAGAAAGAAATTAGCTGGACAACTAAAAATATATAGAAAAAATTAGCCGGGCGTGGTGGCGCATGCCTGTAGTCCCAGCTACTTGGGAGGCTGAGGCAGGAGGATCGCTTGAGCCAGGAGTTCGAGGTTGCTGTGAGCTAGGCTAATGCCATGGCACTCTAGCCGGGGCAACAGAGTGAGACTCTGTCTCAAAAAAACAAAAACAAAAAACCTGGTGGTGACCCAGTTCTCTGTCTCATATCTTCTGGAAGAGAGGCATATGATCGAAGCTCTGCAGAAAGATTGAGTTTCCAACTAATATTTTTTAAGGACTTACTAAGTGCCAAGGCACAATACTAGAAACTTTCATACAGGCATTATCTCTATTATTCTGTGTTGACAAGTACTATCCCTATTATTTATATGGAGAAAATGAAGTTCACAAAACCTACGTAATTTGTCCCAAGTCCCAGAGTTACCAAGCCCTAGAACGGGAATTCTGGTTTTAATTTTCTGAATGCGAATACAGGGTTCTTTATGCTACTGTGTACTACTTCTAGGTGGCTTCATTACATCAATGCTTTATTCTCATTAGTCACTTATATAAGGTTAACGATCATAATTTCTTATTGTTGCTAATAATTTCCATTGCACTATGTGTGCCAAGTTTTATACTGTCTGACCTTGATTTGATTGGTTCTCCCAGAACAAGTAGGAGACAGGTATTACCATCTACATTTTGGGGATGAGAAAACTGATATATAGAATATAACACATCCCAAGTGCAAAGCAAATTCAAATACAAAGCCCAAATTCAAACCCAGTTCTGCTCCGTCCAGAGCCCCTGCACTTGACCACTGCGCCCCGAGTAGCAGCCCATGTGCAGCAGAGCAGGCGCTCGATCAGATGGATACCTTGGCTGTCAGCTCTCAGAGCATCCAGGTTCTATGCAGAGCAAAAACAGACACACAGGTCCTCTGGTTATTTAACTAAATTCAATCCATTTGGGGGGGTCATTTTTGTTTGGCTTCATTTTACTAAGTTCAGCCAAACTGATTTATATGAAGCCTCCAATTATCTTTTCAGCACACCAATGCCAAAAATTTTGTTAGGGAAACATTTTTCTCTTTTCTCCCTCTCAGGGAGGGATGATTAAGAAAAATCAAGTTCCAGTGGCAGCTGTGTCTCGGAGAGAAGGTTTTTCCTACCTGATTATCCAGTTGTTTTGAGGATGGCAGTTCACACTGCTCGGAGCAGAGTCTAATTTCCTGAAGATTAATAATATTAAAGAAAGTTAAATGAAGCAAACAGCACGCCACACTGTGTAGAGCCCCAGTCAAAACCACACTGCCCAATTCCCTTCTGCTGTTGGGAAGATAATTACTGAACCTTTGTTCCTGTGAAGTAAATGAATTTTGAATCCTCTGTATATTTAATTATCCAAGACTGAAGCTTTGTTATTTTCTTTAAAAAGAAAAAGTACAGGTAACCCCCCGTGGTATATTCTGAGCACTAATTACTTCCCCAAATCTCATCACCATTTTAACTTGCTCTTAGTAATGTGCACTAAGAGTTGTTTGGATTTATTAGTGTGCTTTTATACGATGGATATATGACAAGAATGTTTATTTTGCCTATCTACTTCTAGTTTAACATCAACTTTCTGTTTGTCTCTAAATGTATTCTGGCCCTAAGTACAGATTTTTTAAAATTTGTGACACAGGTCTAAAAGAATAAATCTATAAAACATTGAACATACTTTGCTCATGAGTAGTTCTCATCTATTCTTTGGCAATGGAATTTTTATTGCTTTGGACATTATTCCTAGATAGCAAGAAAGTATTGATTATTAATTTTTTAAGAGGTTGAGATGGTTTAAATTACCAAAATTTATTTAAAGCACGTAAAGTATACATTTGAGTACAAAGTGATTTTTTTTTAATTCTAAGGAGCTCCTGAGGTTATATTTTGCTGCAATATGAAAATTAATTGTGACAATAAAGGCAATGATTACAAGCCTTTCACACTGTCCCACTGTGACAATTAGCTCCCAATAGTTAAGAGTTCGAGCTGTCTTGACATGTAACTGAAAATGGACTATTAGTGAGGTTGGCCATGAACCCAAAGGACACACCATAATGTGCTTTGTCGGTTGAGGATAACCGTACATTTCAAGGTAGTACAGTTGGGTCACCTCTGCTAGATTTCAGAAGCATCGCTATAAAAGGCGTCTAACAGGTGACTCTCCTCAAACTCTGTCATACACTTGGTTTTCATTAGTGAGGATGAACTTTCAAAGTAAGTGTATCGTTCACGGAGAGAGTCCGACATTGCAGACAGCATGATCAAAGTGATCGTTTTTTCTTTAGGAACACAGAGTGCTTGCCTCTTCCAGTAGAACAAGGTAAGGCGGATGTGCCTGAACGTATGCAGGCTGTTTCCTAAAGAGCAACAAGGAGAATGAGGGAAAAGCCTCCATTAAACTTTCAAAGAGACGTGGGTTTCAAACAGACTTGTCGGCACTTCTCTGTAAAAGTGGAGCGGCTCTATAGATGTCTCTTTACCTGTGGTTGGAAAACCACTGCATGCCACACAGAAGTAAACATTACAAAGATAGGCATCTATTTACTAAGTCCTTTCTAAAATATTATCCTGAACCCTGGATTTGTTGTGGTTGAAGTTCAGGGTTTTTATTCTTTAGCCCACAGAAATAAGCCATTTCCTTTCCTTTCTAAGTGGTTATTTTTATTTATTGTGATTTTTAATCTCACTGTCCTTAGGTCAAGAATATTTCTTTATATTTAATCTAAATCTGTATTCAAATACAATGTAAAGTAGTGAGGTTTAAGGGTGTGGATTCTGGACTCTGATTCCATTTATTCAGTACCACACTGAATCGTTAATTAGCTGTGCGATCCTGAGCAAGTTGCTTCAACTCTCTGTGCCTTAGTTTCAACAACTGAAAAACAGAAACAGAATTAATACTTAAAGTCTTAAAGGAGAAAGCATAATAGACACATAACCGATGTACTATACATGCTAGATCCTGCTATTACAATTTTTATTACCCAATATAATAGTTTTAGTTAAGAAATTTTGGGCAGCTTATCAGCAAAAAGTGTATCTACTGCTTATGATAATTAAATTGGTTACTTATTATTTTCCTTCATCATTTTGTACTGTATTAGAATTTTCTTTATATTTTTAAAGATACTTCTCAAGTCCATTTCAGACTAAATGCCTATTTTAATTCATCATACATACTTGTGATTAAAGGGGATTAGTGAAATATCTGAATCTAAGCGCTTAGAAACTCCAGAAATAGTATTTGAATTCCAAGCAAAGAAAATATCTTAAGGGACATCATAACAAGTGTTCACCTGCAAGTGTGGAAATCTTACTCGCACCTTGTTCCCATGGAAATTTCGAGTCAAGTTCTGACTTGTTAGGGCCACGGAGAAAAAGAGTAAAAAATTTTCTAATACTCTATGGGTTTATTTTAAATCTAAATTCTCACAGTATTAAGTAAAGGCTAAAACTGTTGAATGGATAGAAAATTAGAGGTATATCCTTGCTGTGAAATTGTTCTGCCAGGTAAATTAATGGGCCTAATTAACAAAAATATAAACTGTTCTAGGAAGCATGTTGAGCAGATTTAGATAAACAACATAACCAGAGACATTCAGCTATAGGACAGTCCAACTCTGAAGGCCTGTTGCTTTTGCTGGACAGTTCACTTTCAGTGGCATTTGGAAAGATTTTTAATTACATGAGATGAGTGGTGGGGGTGGGAGTTGCCCATAGAAAAATTTGTCACACCTAGACCTGTTAAGATTTCAGTTTCATTAAAGTTGACCTGGGTTAGAAACCAACATATATAGTTTTTGTCCTTCCTTTTATGGTGCTTTTCTCTTCACTTGAAAAGGCATTCCCAAGTGGAAAGAGTAGCCTTGTTAGATTGCATACACATTAGATATTGCAGAATGCAAAGTTATAACGGGTCTTTTGTAGTTTGTTAGTGAGTTAGCGTACTGAGGCCATTTTCAAGATGTTAGAAAATTGCCTTTTAGAAATCATTTTCCCCTTCAGAGCCTTATGAAAAACAGGCCTCTGATGTACCTTGCAATATTTATTAATTTAATTGCAGAAAGCTGGCAAGTCTGAAAATTGGATTTCCGTCTTCAAGCGTTGGTAGTCAAAGGGCACGGAAGAGAGTGTAGGGTGGGGGATCTGCCTTCCCTTGCTGAGGTGCATCGTTACCCTGGCCAGGATCCCATTTTGGTCACAGATTCGATAACTCCAGATACCTTTGGAGCTTTACACACAGCCACCTAATTTCCAGGAAACTGGACTTTGTGCTGTTGGGTAGGAAAACGTTAAATATGGGAAGTTCCAGATTGGTGGGTTCTTCTCTTTTGAAGGTGCCTTGGGGAAACAATCAGCAGTGTCACGCTGCTTCCATCGTGGGCTCTCGAGTCAGATTCTGTTGTGGCTCCAGCTCCGCTGTGTTCCTTTGAGTACCTTTCCTTCCTCATCGTAAACCGACCTTGTGTGAAAGGAGGGTGGTATTTTGAAGGTTAAATGAAACGATACATACAAAGCACTGCTAAGTATTCAATCAATATTGATTACTATAAAATACATCTATTCAGTTTATTATTCCATGTTTTTGTATGGTAACAATACCACAAAAAGACTCTCTCAGCCCACACCAGCTGGAAACACCACACAGTACATTGAAGAATGAACAGCTGCCTAACACCCATTCAAAGGTCTGCATTACTGGAGACACCAGCAAGCCTTTGGTAGAAATGCTCTTCCTAGCAATGTAGCAGGAGCCCCCTTTTTTTAAGTTGTAGGGGAAAGAAATGTAACCTGTCTTCCTATATTCTGAAAGAGATGACCAGAGACCAAGGCATATCCTTACAAACAGATATTCATCTGGAAAACTCATGGCTAGTGTCATTCACTATCAGCCATGCAGTTCATTGCCCAGTAAACATTCTAGTCAGAAAGTCCTTCCGTGTGTCTGACTTACATGTCTCATGATATCTGAGTTTATTTCTGTTTTCTTGATACTGAAGTGCCTCTCAAAATCAATATATGCTGAGTTCACTGGTATCCTGTGTGCCCCAAGCTCTTCATAGGCATTTTTCTTATTAGTCTGAAAAATCCCATTTAAATCATCAAGTTTAATTTGGTAATCCCCTCAATCCCCTTAGTGTCAAACTGAGACTTGAAATAATGTGACCACTGAGAAATGGGCTGAAAAAGCAGTGCTCTTGAGATCTGGCCAAACTCTAACCCTTCTTTCGGGAGGTGCTTCTCTAAGTAGAATGAGTCGAATGGTGCGGCAGACATCCTCAGATCCTTCGCCTTCCGCTGTACTGGCTCTGCACTCAGCTGCAGCCTGCAGAATCAACTAGCAGACTGTCCTGTGGGGCTAAGAAAGTCTACTCATCCTCTGTGGTCCTTCTTCCAGACTTTCAGATCAGAGAGTGAGAAAGCTTAAGATTCAACAGAATGGTCTCTGCTGTGGCCTCCTCCAACTCTACCACCCACTGGAGCAACAGTCAATTTTCTACAACTCTGTCATCGTCGTATAATTCTTATAATTCTCTTATTCACATATGCATTCTCTCAGTGGGCATTTATCACATGACTTCTATGTGCCTAAAAGCTGTCTGCAGAGGCCTTTGGCCCTGGCTTGGAGCCCCACGAGTCCATCAATACAGAGAAGCACTGTTTTTTGACAAGGGCTACTAAGTGGTTATTTATGTATGTCAGCTCGGTGGCTGATCAAGTTTCAACAAACAATATGAGGGAGAGAGTACCCAGCTATCAATATGTAGAATAGGGTTAGAGAGTAGTGGCTTCCATACCTCTGTAGGTGAACACATTTATAGTATATACTGAGACCTGGCACTGGCTGGGGCTTTAGAATTTCTAGATCAAAGAGGAACCCCAGAAAAAGCTCTGTGAACAATAGAAGGTCACCAGATAAAACTTTCAATACCAGTTTTCATTTTTATCTATCACTGCATTTTCCTGCAATTACAGCACTTATTTATTTTTTCAAGTAAATGTTTCCAAAGTCACAAAGTTTTGAAATATTAAAGAGAAATAAATGAACTAGAACATGGAAAGTTGGTTTGCTTGCAGGAAAATTGTGATATTTTTTTCTTCATTTCAAGTTAATATAAAAGCAGTTTCCTAAGTACAATGGAAAGCTTGTTCGTTTGTTTTTATAAATAGGCATTTTTTAAAAAGCGTAAGAAATATGGACCTCATTCTCTGATGCTTTGCAGGAGGTTGGTGAGGTTTTTTTTTTTTTTTTATAACTTAGGCCTAAGAAAGATGCAATAGTACAATACATCACTGATACAACAGTCTGATAGATTATAAAATGTTTAGTGAGTGTATTCCACTTAGACCAGCAGGGACACCTGCTTCTATTATTCCATCACTGATAAAATGGTAAATAGCTATGTCAATCATGCAGCTTTACATAAAGCCACACAGTTTACATGTGGGCTTGGTCATTTGAATGGAATTACACGGGGTTTGTGTTTAATCTCTTCATTAAATGACTCGGTAAAATTATAGGGTCATGAATGGACAGTGGCACCATTTTAATCTTTGTTCATTTTATCTTCTCCTCCCACTCCCTACTTCTCTTCATTGCACCTCCTCCAGTATAAACTGGAACATGTGCCTTCATGGATTAACTATTATCGCGATCCATGGTAATGATGGTGGGCATCCAGACGGTCAGTCTGATGTCATTTTTATCTCCTTTTTTTTCTTTTTTACCAAAACAGTTTGATTTCTCTCATCATAAATAAGAACTATAACTTAAAATCTGACAGTCCTACATCCCTTCCTCTAACCAGTTCAGTTAAGCAGTAACTGCCAGTATTTGAGAACAAAAAGTGCAACCATATGCAAAGGTCATGAAGACAGTGCTATAAAACAGTAGTAGTCATGATGCACAGTGTCCTCTCAGTGACATGGGAAGTAGAGGCTCAGGGATCAAGGGAAATGGTAAGAAATGCTTTTTTTCTCTGAGAACACTCTTTTATTCTAGCTGAAAGGACTGGCAGGTGCTGCCTCCAAGTCAAAGTAGCATATGGTATTTCATTCTCTCTTTGGACTGAAGGACTGAAACCAAGTCCTTCGTAGGGTGTGAAGTTTTTGTCAGTATACCATGTGTGGTAGGAACTCTGCTTTTCTCAAGAGGCTAAGAGGGAAATATACTTTAATGTTGAGTCATTATCCTTTTATTTTCTTGGCTTATGGAAGGGGCCTCTGGTAGCCCTGATGAAACACACAGCACTGAATGAACTAGGATCTTGCTAACATAGTATGCAACACACCTAGGCAGAAATTACCCTTAAGTCAGAATTCTGTAGTGCGTACTCCTTTTTTAAATTTTTTTTCCCTTTGTCCTTCTTTTTAGATCTCACGGCTAATATCTGCTTTGTTTTATATAAATGGTCTCAAATATTATTTATGTAGTCTTAACAACTAATAAAATAGTTCATAATAAATATTTTCGTGCTCATAGAGATCTATGCCTTTTTATATTGATGACCTGGTTTTTACTCCTTTGGCTATTAGAGCCTCAAATATTAATTAGAAGCCACCTAGTCTAGATATCTACATTTAGCAATGCCTAAAAAGATTGTATAATGGAGACTTTATGAAAGTGACCTAGGAGGTAAGGAGAATGACAGATTCTACCCTCTGGAATGAGGATTATGTATGGTTTACTCTGTGTTAACCAACAAAATCAGACGTAGAATATATTCAGGGATTCTGATAACCAGTTCCTCCTCTCTGGGAGACTGGTAATATGGATGAGGGGATTTTTCTGTTCTGGTCATCTTTGTCTGTCTGTCCCATGTTGCTCTTGTTCTGCCCTGTCTGTATTATAGTGCCTGCATCTTTCCTTAAGACCTGTTTACTAAGCCCAGGGAATTATTACTCTTTGCCTTTGTATCTACTCAAGTCCTTGGTCTTGATTTCCACAGAAAGCTTTGCTTCCAGTATGGTCTGCACATTGTTGGCTGCCGCTTTATTCTGGTGGGAATGGCTCGGAATGGCTGCATGTTGCCGCAGCTCTCTGTCTCGGTTACCTGGATGATCTGGACTTGTGCTCTTTGCCAGCTGCATCCTTTCTGCACTCAGCATTCGGCACCCCATGGCATGGGGCAGATGTTTTAAATCCCTTTAGGCCATTTCTGAACAGCATAAGAGCTGAAATTGGATCTTCCACGGGGCAGAGCAATGATGCGATGTATGAAGGACATTGTCCTCCTTCCTCTCACCTCAGAAGTAATTCACAAGTGGGTAATTCACAAGCACTTAATCTTTCTATGTATTGACTCATACAAATAACAAATAAATATAAAGCAAATGCACATGAATGAAACCATGAATTTGACTGCTTCTTTATACATTGATGAGTTTGGTGAGATTTGGTCTTTGTTATTTTTTAAAATCTCACAGCATCTGTAGAGACATAAATTCCTTTCTCCATAACAACAGGATTTGGATTGAAGTTTTGAAAAGTCATTTGCCCCCACCATTCCCGCATTTAGTTTAGCAACCTTCTGTTGCATATCATTTAACTAAGACTGTTGGTCTATTAATGGCCTGTACTAGCATTATTTTTTTTTTCAGAGAGCCGCGTGTGTTAATATCTGAATTTGAATCTACTACGAACCTCCTTTACTTTTGTATTAGCTCATCCTCTTGAGCAAAAAAATAAAAAATTAAATTAAAAACCTAAAAAATAAGGAGAAAGAACAAGAGATATGGTCATCTGCCTATGCCTATTGTGATAAATTTTTTACCCAGGAAATATAAGCAGGGAAGAAGAATATCTTTCAAAACCATAAAGTCTCAAACTAAAATATCTGAAATCAAGCAGCATGTCATCAATGTATTGAGAAGAATATACATTCAGGATGAAGCCTCTCTCCTCGGAATATAACTAGCATAGCAGGACCTATTGCTTCTGTTTGTGGTCACCCTGACACTGGGTGTCTGCCTTAAAATATTTAGCCGTGCACCGCCCACTCCTCTCCTAAGCAAAATGGCCAGGAAATATGAGTAGGCATGGTGGGAAGACAGTGGAATGTGAAAGAAGAGGAGGAGAAAAGCAAAGTCAAGTAAGAAATGGAGAGAAGCAAGATCATCAAGAGCAAAAGAAGAGTTCTCCTGCTTTTCTAGCAACCCTGAAAGGGTCAGGAATCTGTTGGCCACAGAAGGTCCTGACTTCAGTGTCTGTGACTCTAATAGAAGCTGGCATGTGACTCTTATCCCTGCATGGGCATCTGGCAGAAGGAAGCTGAGAAGAGGAAATGGATAATCCTGGACCAGCTGGTTTCCTTCAGCCCTTCATTCACACCTTCCTCTTTTCCACAGAGCATAAGTCAAAGTCTGTCTCTTCATTTAGTCTGTAGCAAACTAATTTTATTCAAAACTGCATTTTAAAAATATGGAATCAACACCACAGAGTAAAGCTCACAGAATGCTATTCCTGATGGTTTTTACTCTATGACCACATCTGGGGTGGGGAGAATAGAGATGCCAACCACACTGGTTTTAACCAACTCCTGCATTTCTTTAACCTGGAATCAAAATTTATAAATACCTTCAGAGAGTATGCCTAAAGGAGCAGACCCTTCTAATGGCTTGTTAGCTTAACAATAAATCATTGAAGCTACTAATTTGCCTGTAAACACGGGATCCCACTGGAATTGCCCTACACAGTACAGTTCAAAGGGCCTAATAATTGCCCTGTTCTTTTATATGGAACTGTTTCAACCCCTGCTGAGACTCTGAAGATTAAGAATGTAAAGGGAAGTAAAGCTTCATTCCCTGTAAACTTGGCTCAAGACCTACAAATTATCTGTGGTTGCTAATTGAACTCTTTATTTTCCCTCACTGAAGCTCTTCCTGGATGATGCATTTACATGGTTAATTTTTTCCCCACCACTGGATGATCCATGTCCCAGCTTAGAGGTAGCACCATCCTTTGTAACTCCCCACAGAACTTGGCCATTGCAAAGACTCAGTGAACATTGGTCTTGACTATGGAATGTCTATGAAAGCCATCTTTTCCATTCCCACTGGACCTAGGTACTTTCTGTTCTCTAGAGTTTTTGGTACTCCTCAGAGGAAAAGTGTGAAGTTACTGCTGAATGGGTATGTCATTTCCTTCCAAAGCATATCCCTGGATCTTCATGTCTAACTTAAAGCAACTCTTTTGCTGCAGTTTTAGGTAAATTTCTTCCAATTCTTAGCATTATATTGATTTATATGATTTACCATTTTTAAATCAAAAACATTGAGATGTCAGCAATGGAATATGGCTTAATATAATAGAAATGGAGACTGGCTGCTTCCTAGTCTGTCATCCTCTTGTGTAAGTACAGACTGATTAATTACTGCCTACTTCTCTCTTAGAAATTTCTGTGCCTTTATTTTTGTCTGCTTTCCATCTTCCCCATTTTCTCAATTTTTTTTTTCTCTTCCAACTTCTGTTTGAAATGAGCTGTGAGGACTAAACACAGATATTCCCAGGAGCTGTGGCTTTCCCTGCCCATCTAGCATGAGAGAGAAGTTACTCCAACTGCAGATGAACTCTTTACTGCTTTGTTTTTTGGCCAGGATACACTTACGAAACATATACGGTATCCATAGGATGCTTCATAGCCTCCAGCGATTCTCTCACATGGGTAACTAAAATGAAAAACAAAAACAAAATCTGAACATTGAAAAAAATTCTGACTGAGCAAAGTAAGTGAATTTTAAAACATTGCTCTCTTGATTAAGGCTGAGTATAAAAACAGACAGAATACATGAAATTCCAGTGTGGAAGTTACTGAAATACTATTCCCTACCTCATTCTTCTTTATTAATCACTGTAGAAGCATAATTCTTAAAACAGCTTGAAACAAAAATGCTAGCTGAACATGCTATGAGTATACATGACTTCCCTCAAGCAAGGAACTGTAGAGAAGAGTATTCTTTCCCACATTTCACCCCTGATTCATCAGTACTAGATTGTCCTCATTTGTAAAATCTAATTTTTAAAACCTGGTTGGTTATCAGGAGTTCACTTTTCAGGTCTTCATGGCTGTACATTTAACTTTCCCTGCCATGGCTGGGTCCTTTCTGGTCAGCTTGCCCTTGGTTCAGACATGGTAGAAAAACATCCCCAGGTAGGTTGAGTATTTTATCACTGGCCAAATTGTCCCTGATTCAACCTTGTCCTAACCCACATTTGCTCTCTCTCATGCCATACTCATGGAAAAGGGGAAAATAACTGTGCCCTTCTTTATCTGTTCTTTTTGAGAAACAGCCAAACATCCTTTTAAAATCAAATGCCTGATATCCAGAGGCCATTGGCCACCATCCAAACATTGGTCATTGAACACCTTGCATGAGGTAATTTTCAATTATCTTATTAAACCGGAACAGGAATCTGGTCGTGTTTCCTTTGATTATAAATGTAACTCATGTTCCTATGACTGTTAATAGCAGTGTTTGTGGGGTGCCAGTAGTTTTCTGGGCACTGTCCCATAGGAAATGCTATCAGGTGTCCTTTGTGAAGGAAGGTACCAGGAACAAAGAAGCTGAGGGCAGGGCGAGACTACTTGGTGGTTGTTTATTTCAGAGGGGGGGTGCTGGGATGGGGAGTTGCATGTGACCAAATATGGTGGTGATGTTTTACAGCGTGACAAAAGTTTTTGAGATTTCTATGATGGAGTCCTCAGGTCAAAAGTGGAGTATGTAGAATATCGTGAGGGAAAATGTCAATTATTTTGCTGATGTTACAGCCTAATCTTCGGACACAAATGCTTAAGCAATGGCAAAACGATCAGACGAAAGGATGTTAAGAAGTATAAAACTGCTCTTGCCAGAGCTTTCAAGTTCTCCCACTGATAAAATCATCTAAATGTTTCATGCTTTTGAATTAAATGCTTAGATTACTTTATTTGCTGAATAATTTCAAAATTGGGTTCATACTATAACCTCCATATGATTGTTAAAAAAAAGTGTAGCAACTAGTAAATTTGTAGTGAGGGTAGTTGAGGGACCCCCGTTGAGTGATTCTGAGATGGTACTGAGGGATAGTAGCTGATAAGAGGAGCCGCAGTGTAAACAGAAAAGCTTAGGACCATAATGGGAATTTATCATAAAAGAATAATTGCTTTCCTGTTTTAGCAGCTGTTATGCTGAAAAATATCCCCTTAAAACAAAGGAAAAATATATGGTTATAATATATGTTAAAACAAATATGTGTGGTTTGGGGTGGAGAGATTATGGAGTTTGTTTCATCTCAACTGAGAATTCTAATTGTCATTATTATATACTTGTAATTTTAAAAGTTGACAAAACACCTCTCTCCCCCCCCATATATATGTGTGTGTGTGTGTGTGTGTATACACTCTCTTATTTTTTAGTAAAGTACTAGCTTTAATAGGAAAAAAAAAAAGGCTGGGTGTGGTGACTCACACCTGAGTTCAAGACCAGCCTGGGCAACATACATAGCAAGACCCATCTCTATAAAAAAATTTAAAAATTAGCTGCTCATGGTGGCACTTGCCTATAATCCTAGCTACTCCAGAGAGACTAAGGCAGAAGAATCGCTTGAGCCCAGGAGTTCAAGGTTGCAGTAAGCTATGATGCCGCCACTCTACTCCAGCCTGGGTGACAGAGAGAGACCCTGTCTCTAAACAAAACAGATACATAGTGTAATTAAACATTTTCCTGACCTATGTCTTTTGAAATGGGGGAAAGCAGGGTTTATTCAGTATACCAGTGTAATCTGAAAGTGGAAAGGAAGTACAGAAAGTTCAGTGAGATTCATTCATCAGCTGTGATTCCAGAACACTCTGTCCCTGGGCCTTTATGCTATACCCCAATTGTATACTACAGAAAAGAGTCAGAATGTGGACTTTCAGTTCCTCTAAGAATGTGGAATTGTATTGTTTCATACCCTAAGTGAAAACCTAGCATAGCAAAAAACAAGAGGGAACATCTGAAAGAACTAGAATGGAGGGACATTTGTAAGACATGAGATATGTTAAATATTTTACAAGGAGTTGATATGTTAATTATACCAAAGAATACTTCAAGTTGTGAATGACTGGGGTACTTTTCTTCCCTCTTTGTAGCTCTAACATTGGCAGTCCCAAGTTGAGTTGATATTTTTTCAAAATCATTGCATAAAGAAAATCAATTTATAAATATTTATAAACTTATTTCATTAATCCTTTTCTGGTCTAGTGTCATGAAGCTGCATAAGTCCAAGAAATTAAAAATAATAAATGAAAGAAACTCTTGAAAGAGTCTTTCTGTGGTACTAAAATTTACCAACTATGACTGAACTCATGTAGCTTTTCTGCCCACAGTTAAATTGCAATGACAGTTACAGATTCCAGAGGCTTAGATCGAATGCAACACATTAGCTTATTTAAACTTCTAATGCTACTCTTCAAATAACACTGTTCATCTGCCCTTTCCATATCTGTCATGGTATTTCAGTCTCTTTTTCATCACACCTTAATGATTTTTACCTACTCCTAAATTGTCCCCTGTCTTCCTGCCTTCAGGTGCTGGTTAATTTAATTTATCCTCTATAAAATCCTTGGATTAATAACTAGAATGCTATTATTATTTTTATTCCCTGGTTTAGAAAACAAAAAATTTATTACTTGTCATTGCAGTCCAGAATTTTTTTTGCAAATATTCAAAGCTCCTTCTGGTCATCACAGAGATGGGTCCCAAGCTACATTCTGGCTCAAAAACAACTCTGCTCAGTGTTTCTGGGTCCTTTGTGGATTTGAGTTATGCAACCTTTTGAGGGTAGACTTTTGAGCATGGTCCTTCTTAGGGCTCCAGGTTACCACTCCCTATTAAATGGAGTTCACACTTTGGCTGAAACCAGGTTTCCATCTAGGATCTAGCTCAGTGTTTCTCAAATGGGGGATTTTGCCCTAAGGAGACATTTGGCAATATCTGGAGACATTTTTGTTTCTCACAGCTGGGAAGTTGCTACTGGCATCTAGTGGATAGAAGGCAGGGATGCTGTCAAACATCCTCAATGCACAAGACAGCTCTCATAACAACAAATCTTCCAGCTCAAAATGTCAACAGTGCTGACATGGAGAAACTCTATAGCTCTAGCATTCACTACAATTTGTCTAAATTACAGACCAGCTTTTTAAATGTGATTACCTACCATTTTTGAATATGCATTTCTTTCCCCCTCCTCTTTCTTCTACTTGAAATGTCTTCCCAACCATCTATAACTGCTTAGTTTCAACCTACTAGAATTCTAACCATTCTTTCAGGCTCAGCTTAGCTTAGATGTAATCTATTCCAATGATCATTCCATTTGACAGTGAGTGCTCTCTCTTCTAAATCCTACAGTGTTTGGTCTTACAGTCTGGTAATTTTATGACAGGCCACCCTGTAGAGTGATTATATCTGTACCTTATTTCCCACTTTTAGATATTTCTAAGTATTATACAACTCAATGTACAATGTAAAGCTAAACTACATGGACCCTAAGACTTGGACTCTATGTCTGTATAGTTTTGCATATTTTAAATCGTAGCAGAAGTACAACTTAGGATTTATCTTTTTTTCATCTAACATGGTAATATGCTTTTTTTATATTGCTACAAAGTCTCCAAGATTATTTTAATAGCCATGTAATAATATTTAGTCAAGTTGATATGCTCTAATTTACTTAATTAGTTTCCTCTTAAAGTTAATTCAATTTTATTTTTCAACACAGTAAGTAATATCATGTTGAATATCTTTGCTATGTTGCTTTTGTCCCCTTCATGTGCAATATTCCGTTTGAACGCATTCCAAAGAATGATCTAAGTGGTTGGCATGTTTTTATTGCTAGTGATATGTATTGCCAAATTTATTCCAAGTATCCTTACCAGTTTAAATTGCCACTGTCAGTGTTTAAGGAAACCATATACTTGAAAGGGTCAGAAGACCTAGGTTCTAATGACAGTTCTGCTCCTCACTAATTGTATGGTCTTAAGCAAACTACTTAATCTGTTTGATCATATTCTTACCTGTAGAATGTGGATAATAAACCTGTATTGTAGGGTCATGAGCATTAAATCAGTTAATGTCTTTGGGAGTAAATTCTAAACCATAAAATTGCCAATGATCATTCAATGAATACTTATTTAAAGCGAGAATCTTATTGATGTCAGAATCTGTGCTAAGAGCTATGACTATAGAGATGGATATAATCTCAGTTTCAAGGAATCCTCAGTCTAGTGCTGTGTGTTTATTAAAATATAATTTTAGTTATGAAATTACAAAGAAATTAATTTTTAATGTTATGAGGGCTTGAAAACAAAGGCAGTTTATATAACAAGAAATACAAGTATGAAAACCTACCAGTTTAATAAGATTCTTGTTAGATTTCTGGGGTTTTTTCCTCTCTCCTTTTCTCTTTTGAGATGGGGGTCTCACTCTGTTGCCCAGGCTGGAGTGCAGTGGCATCATCATAGCTCACTGCAACCTTGAACTCCTGGGCTCAGGTGATCCTCCTGCCTCAGCCTCTCAAGTAGCTAGGACTACAGGTGTATACCACCACACCTGGCTAATTAAAAAAAAAAAAATTTTTTTTTTTTGTATAGATGGGGTCTCTGTGTTGTCCAGGCTAGATTTCTTTTGATAATATTACCTGGTCAGCTTATCTGTAGCCTAAATCACAACTGCATTTCCTTGCTGGAATATATTTAGTGATTTTTCTTCCTCATATGTTAGGACAATGCTTTTTACTGCTATGCTCAGATGTGAATTTTTGTTCCTCTTTTTTTTCTTCTGGGAAAATTCAAAGCCTTTTTTTAAAAGATTCCATTTGCTACTGATGTCATTTTTTTATCCTTTTGTGAGGCACAGGTCTCTGGAAGCTGCATGAGGGCATGGCCCCACTTGTATCTGTTGTGTGACTCTCCCATCAAGACTGCTTTGCTTCAGAGTAACTGGGAGTATTTAGGAACTCCAGCGTCCTTAGATCTAGCTTTTGGAGATAGATATTGATTTTTCTGCCTTTGAATATAAAGGCCCAGAGTGAGCCCTTTAGCTCCTCGTCTCTGAGCGTGCTGGGCATCAGAAGCCGAGGATATGGAAGTAACTGCGGGAAAATGCATCGGCACCAGCAGTGGAAAGATTGCTGGTGTGAGCAGGCAGTGCGACAGAAGTTCTTGACTGAGGACCGGAAGCTGCAAAAGCAGATTATCCATGGGCAGGGATAGCTTATGTATATAGAGATAATAAAAGAATGTCACCACTTTGTATGCACACCTGAAAAGACTTCAGACTGTCATAATGCAGAGTGTCATTTCTGCCTGATCTAAATTTTGCCCTCAGCTACTTGACTGACCTAATCAAATCTGGGATCTTTAGGATTTTAGAGGAAAATTCTCTTCTTTCTGGATGGAGCTTTGGAATAAAGCCCATCATGTTCCAGCCTCTTCCCTGTTATTGCTGTTAAAATACACCTATAACTCTTGACTTAGTTTTTTCATAGTAGATCATAAATGAAAATCAGTCTTTCCCTTTTGATGGGTTTTTTTCTCTTTCCTTTATCTTTATTTTTCTCAGAATCGAGTGAAACAGATTATGTCCTTAGTTATAGACCCATGCTATGTGAATATTGCAATATTTCCAGGCATTTTAGTTCTGTTTGCAAATAGACACAGAGCAAGCTTACGTGGGTGCATGTAGGTAGGACGGAGCAGAGGCTGGAGCAAAGTACCTGCCCCAATTCACTTCAGTCTAGCAACAGACATTAGCTTTCTTTTCCCTCCTCTGAGTCAGCAAAAGTAAGAGGAAACAAAAGTTAAGTTGGTAGAGAGAAATGGAAATCTTTGTTAATCTCTTGGTTTTTTTCTTTTTCTTATTTTAGTATTTTAGATAAAATTAAATCATCAGGCATCCCTGTGAGATATAATGAAAGAGCCTCAATTAGTAGGTTCCTTCAATTATGAGTGGTTTGAAGGAAAAGAAAAGAGGTGAAATTCAACCTCTAATTGAAAAATTTATTAAATTTTTACGCCAAGCGTTTCTGCTTCATCACTCCTACCTTTTCCACATTACTGACAGTTTTTACTTCAAATCTAAGAAACAACTGAAGCTTTCATCCACTCTCCTTTCCAAACCTATAATCTGTCGTAGAGCCTTTCTTTAAATTTCTTTTGGGGAATTTAATTATTGATTTCTGGTAGGTGTTACCACCAGGCAAATACTATACCAGAAACACCACCTTCTGGAGTAGGGCCACGTAGAGTCGAAGGAGGACAGTTTGAGGGCAGTGGTATTAGCTTCGGTGGTAGATAGGGAGTTTAGATTCTGACAATATCCATTCCTTGGAATTACTAGTCAAAAGAAATCAATAAGCTTTTAAACAATGAAGGCAATGCAGAGTTGCATTTAAAGTGTGAAAGTTGCATAATTCTAGGGTAAAAATACATAAGAAATTTGAATGGTAGAATTCCTTTCTCCCCCTACCACTCTCCAATCTCTAAGACATGCCAAAAGAAAATTCTCTATTACTTATAAAGTGTGAATCCAGTGCCCTCGGCTTTCCTGAGATATGTGAGACACCCAATTTTCATCAATAAATCTATTTTGCAACCACGATGCATAAGACTGTACTTATGCCCATATGTTCGTACTGTAAATGAACAGCCTCCATGCAAAGCCTTAGAGTTACATGTAAAGAATTCCAACTTCCTTCTATATAATCCACTAGAGAGAGTTTATCTGTAATTTTTATCTATACTGTAAATGGAAGCTTTCTCATTTTCACTCTGTTAACCTTGTGAGGAGATTCCATCCTTATCAAGTAGCTGCTTTACCTTGTTCCACAAAGTTTTTCTGGGTCTCCTGTTGGCATCATTGAAAAACCGATGAATACTTCAAGGGAGCATAAACCCACACAAGCGAAGGGCAAGATGAAGAAGAGGAAGGAAAACACTTTTAGAAGTTATTTCTACTTGATATTTAACTAGAAGAAAACTTTCTTTTCTCCCGTTATTCCTGGATTGGGCCTTTTTAGCCTTTCGGCGTAACTGAACTGTATCCTTCCCTCTTTGAGCAAACCTTTTATTTCTTTTCTGTCCTCCCCAATCTTCTTTCTATCCATGTCTTATACTTTCTTCAAAGTCCACCTCAAAGTCCATTTTGCCTTCAAGGAGACTTTTCTAATGTTGTTAATCCTACTTTATATTAAACACCTTCTTCAGTCTTCTCCCAGTAGTATTCTGTATGTAAATTGGCCTATATGTAAATCACCTGTGCACAAATGTACCATAGCGTATTCGGAGACGCAGACTGTAGCATTCCACTGAGTACGGAATCCGTGTATGAAGTGCTTCCCATCTTCACCGTGGTTTCTCCATAGCACAGCTCTTCATAGTCTCCATCCAAGATAAGCATGGTCCTACATGTAAAAATTTCTCAGCCTGCCAGTTACATGTTTTTGACCCTGCCTGTTTCCTATTCAGGCCATTCATTTCTATGCTTCTTATAGTATATTTCCTTTGCATCCTGTAAGATACTGCTCCAATTTTTCCTTTTTTAAAATGTTTTTCCTGATTAATCCTGTCTCTTCCAAAAAATTTTTTATTTGGTTTCCTTCGGCACATATTGTCATCTATAGTGTAAGACTTTCACGGATTGAAGTGTTACATTTAATTGCTGTTTTGGATTGTACAATATCCAAATTTCTGTAGCTCTCAAATTCTGTGAAGCTCCCAGAAGGTCTTTGTTCCCAGCTATATGGGAATATCTCTGCAGCAAAACCTTCTCTTCTTTTTGTATTTTTAAATCAAGCTTTGTACACATCAAGCATACAATCAGTGCTTATGAACCAACTCCATCTTCACAAGTAGGAAGCTACAGAAGATGGCTTAAGCTTCCAGCATGCATGATTTAGGTTGAACATAAGGGATAAATTCCCCGATAATAAAATTGATTGAAGGTGAGAACAAGGTATTGAAGAACAACAAGGACTCTATTCCCTGGAGATCTCTAAAGGGAAAAAAATAATTTATCTTGGATGGAGTCAGGGCACTAGACTAAAAGATGTACTGAGATTTTATCTGGCTCCAGGATTTTATTAAAATCCTAAATGATAACACTACTTTCATAACATGTTTCTGGTAAAGGGTTTCTAGTTTTTTTTTTTTTTTTTCTGTTAAAGAAAAACCCTAAGCAAAAATAACATTGGAAAGTCTAATTTATTTTTGTAATGAAATATAGACTTTGAATAATTAAAACATGGATGAACTACATGTTTCTGATAATGTATTTGCCTGGCACTATTGAATAGCTTTTGTTCTATTTGCTTGTCCTCTTCAAAAATCCAGGGGAAAAATACAGTTTAAAAAACCTTTCTTTTCCTGCCTAGAAAATGACAATAATTCTATGAGAGATAGAGACATTCTATTCTTATGCCATCGCAAGAATTAAGTTTCTCTTCTTATAGAAATGAGAAAAGCTGAAAAGTGAATTGAATAGTTTCTAACAACTTATACTTCTGTTATACTGGTGGACATTGATATTTGTGCCTACTTGCATATTTCTTCTGAGCTTTAATTTTTTCCCTTCTACTTCATTTATTTTTGATTCTTTTAATATGGTTTCCAATTACAGAAATGGGGTTTCCGGGGAGAAAAAAAAATTTTTTTAAGTGCTAATGAGATGAGACTCTGTGGCTTTACTTTCCTGAATAGCTTTTATTTTTACACAATTCTTGTTAGGGAAATGGTGCTAAAAGTTGTTACTTTATACTTTCAGGCAAGTATATGCAAGAAAATGTAATTAAGAATTCTATTCAGCCTAATTGATAGATGCAGATTTTATTTAAAAAATTTGAGTATGAATCTCTTTTTATCTCATTTCAGACTATGAAACATTGCCCCTGATAGCTAGAAATATTAAATGCATGTAACTGGAAAATCCTCAAAAATCACTTACTTATGAAATAATAGTTTTGAATCAACAGCAATTAAAAACTTTTTTGTAATAGGAATTGTCATCTTGTTAATAAAGATGTAGTGTGGGCTAAATCATGCCCTCTGAAATATAAGTGCAGCATAATAACAGCCCGATCTGACATGGACACTCACCTATTTCCTGAGCACTTGCTGTTGATATTGCGTGACACAGGGCGTGCTTATAGTGAATGGGCCATTCCAACTCTGTGTGATTACTTTCCAAGTAGGAAAAATGGTTAGCTGGTCCAAAATAAAATATCCTATTGAAGCGTTTGAAGGAAGAGATGTTTGGATTCATATTGAATCTCTTCAGTTATTCCAAGGAGTAAATGCACCAAATCTCTTGCTTTGAACTGTGTTGCCACGTTCAACAGCCCCTCTCCCCTCTGAAGTCCCACAAGGTCACTGATGCTATTGTCATCTAAAATATCGTCTCCTTATTCAGGATAAATTGTATTATTAATAGTTATGTAGCAATCTCGTCAGTAGGAGTACCTTTCTGGAAAAAAAAATGAGATTCACCTGAAGAGAAGAGGGGGAGAAAAAAGAAAGATCCACTAGCAAGCGACTCTATTATTATTATATCTGGTAACATAGCTTATATTTGCTAAAAATCAAAACTATTTTAAAACTTTTATTGACAGAGGACTTCTATTTGTCTTCCACAGAATAGTTTTCTTCTTATGGATGGTTTGGTTACCCTGGAATCACACATACACACACACACTGTACTAGTGCTAAGTTGGTAAGGACATAGGTTATTAAATATCAAAAGATCAGTGAACAAAAAGCAATGCAGGATTTTTTTTTCTTCAGAAATCTGCCTCTAATTACAAAAATCAGTTCAAGAGGCACCAAAGAAGCTGATATTTACCTACAACTTTAATGCTTATGTCCTCCAAAAGTATCTCCCCACCTAATCCACCCCACCTAACCTTGTCGATTGGGCCCCACACAACCCATCAAATAATTGGTGTGTGTCTCCCTTTTGCCCTGAATCTCCCCGGGAAAGGGCTAATAAGCAGTGAGTTTATAAACAAACAAGAAGGACTAAAGGCTGAACAGCTTTTCACCTGGGTACTTGCTTTGGAAAGAATCCAGAGTTTGCCATAAAGAATGATAATAGATTCTATGGGGGCCTCCCAGGTTTGTATGCTACTGGTGGTAGTAGGCAGTATGTTAACAACCAAGCCAGAGAATTTTCACAGAGATATTTCCTGAGGCACTGAAAATAAACTAATGTTTATTTTTTAAGGGACAGTCAAGGCAGTCAAATATTTTTTACAAACACTTCCATGAACTCTTTGGTTCCCCTCCCCTCTATTCCTTTCTATAAAAATATTTGTACTTCTCTGTTGTGACTTTTAAGAGAGTATGTTAATATAATTACAATTTTATCTTTCTATTTAAGATATCCTCATTTATTTTTATTTTTATTTTTGTTTTGAGGGGGTGCAGATGGGAGAAAAACGCTTAGGGAAAATCCTTTTGGAGTTGAAACACTTTAATTTGAATATTTCCGCGATCATTGATCTTCCACGCAGGGCTCCATTTATCACTTCAGACAGCCCTGCTCTTGGTTCTGTTTCTTAATATGTTACCAGAGGCTTGTCCTACTATATGCAAATCAGTTATTTGAGTATAAACTCTCCTTTGTTCATCTGTTATCAGTTATTTTACTACCATCTACCATGGGCCAGGTGCTATGAATTATAAAGAATGAGATAAAATCTCTCCACCCACAAGGTACTTACAGTCTAGTTAGAAAGACAAATCATATGCACATAGAACAATTAGTAATATAGTGTTGTTTGGAGCACCAGCTTAAATCGATATTGTAAGGCACTATATTGTGCTTAGAAACACCTGATAATGACAATCAGAAAAAAAAAAAGGCTTCAAGAAGAAAGAAGTTAGTGTGACTCATTCATCAAGAAACAGCATCTAGGCTGGGCCTGAAGGTAGACTAAGGATAATATGATTAAGGAGAAAGAATAGTTAGTAATAGCATTAGGGAAGGGACCAAGGTAAGAAAGAATAGTGAAGATGTTACTTAGTCGCAATGTAGTAGTAGAGCATCAACCCATTTTTTCATTGTATACCTAAAAATGATGTCTATTTTATATAGAGGCATGCTTTGGTATTTCAGTTTTTTTTTTTTTGTTAAACCGTGATTTTTGTTGGTAATGGGTAAAGAAAGCCTCAGGACGCCGACTTCTTGAAAGTACCTTTCTGTAGTTCATGAGATGCTGCTGATGAAAAAAGTAAATCCTTATTTACTTGTGTCTGTAGGAGCTGTTTCTTTAAAAGCATTTTTTTTTAAGCTTTTGGTGAAAAATTCTTGACCATGACTGAGACTGGAGGAGAAGATAATCTTTTCAGATAAGAAAATAAGAAGATAAAGATGAATTTGTTTTTAGAGGGAAATCTACTTTCTGGGTAATTAAAGTGTTTCTATCTGATAAGGAGCTGAGTGTAACAATTTCTGGGTTTTATGGTAATCTGGATTGTCTCATTTTAATGATGAAAAAGGGAAGTAAAATGAAGTGGCTGCTGAAATGGTGAGAAGCCACGTGGGAAAGGACCCGCAGAGAAGCAGGACCGCGAGACTGCAGGAGCCGTGGAGACCTAAGCGAAGCCCATTTAGAGTAAGAGAACGTACCAAGCGTTTGAAAGTGTTTGCGTGGGAAATATACTTTCAAGTTACTTTTTTTGAACACGAAAAGCTTTACTTTAAAAATGCAAGGTATTTGTCAACATTATCTGAAACACCGGACTGGAGGCAAATGTTCCAACATATTTGTTTTCTTACAATTAAAGCTAAGCTGACATGTTGAAAAGATGGTCTTCAAAGATATTCAGAGGCTGCTAAATTTTTGTCAATAATTAGCCTTCACTTTGCTTTATAGACAAGGAAGTCATATTTTTTTTCTGCTCACATTTGCCAAGTAAGGATTTTCACTTTTAAATTTCTTCATCCTGGTGTTTGCATTTAAGCATTTCAAACAGACTCTTCACCCTCAGCCACCATGTGTAGTATTGCATTTATGCATTCAACTTCTTACTCAAGTGATGCTATTTTTTTCTGCCTGAGCCTGACAGCCACTAATAATAACACATGAGGACAGTCAGACAAAATGAAGACAAATGCTGCTTGTCGCAGCAGAATCATAATGTCTCCAGACTCAGTAAAGACAGTCTAACTGTATGTGGATGCTCTTTATAGCTTATTTAGACCTGTGGTTTTTCCCTGTGGTTTTTTTTTTTTTTTTTTTTTTTAAAGCACAAACATTGTGCAGAAATACATTAAGGCAACATATGGGCCTGTTAGTTAGCCAAAACAATGTGGAACCATGGAGAATAGAGATTGCAAAGCACAGATGGATACTGTAAAAAATTCATGAGTGGCATAACAGATCTAAAAGGTAAATTTTAGTCAAAATTCAAGTGGAAAGCATAGGAAATACTTAAGAATTTGGCTTTATGAGGTTTTTCAAATCACACAAGATGAAACATTGTGAATATTCCGCAGATTTGTTTATGCCATAATGTGGAAATCAGAGCTCATCATTCAACAATAATTATGTCTATATAGATTCATGCCATCAGAAGTAGACTGCTGATAAACAATAGCGCTTTGCTTCTATTTGATGTAAACGCTGCAGTATTAAATATCCATATTATTTCCAGCTCAATATTAGAAAGTGTCAGTCATTGTGACAAGCCAGGCAAGAGGAGCTCATTGAGCCGTCCTCTGTGTAGCCAAGTGCTGTCGAATAACCAGGTTTTCATGCTATATTACTTTGTTGTTAAAATTGAGTTCTAAGCAGTACATTGGCAAATCATTTTTCCTCTTTTACATTTGGTTCTTTTTTAACCAAACCTGAAGCCTCGAGGAGACACTGGATTCGTTTGTGTACGTAATCAAGATACACCTTGAATTTTGCACAGCTCTTGTTTTTTGAAGTTGGCATCACTGTAGCTCATCATTGTTGTCTTTTTTTAGAAAAAAAGTTATGTTCCAAGTATAAGACCAGCCAGATAATGGTGTGTCTTTGAACCTCACTATGGCCAATCTCATTTGTAAAATTTCCTTAAGAGCAATTCCTGAACAAAGGAGTTTTTGCCTAGTGAAATAATTAATTTGCTTCCTAAATTTTCAGTGGGATGGGGTGGAGGGAAAAGCAGAAAGAGAAGGAGATTGTTCTATACATCTGGATTTCTAATTACCTTAAGCAGACCTTGTAAATTAAAGTAACCTTTAAATAGATAATTAAGTTCTAGCCACAGAAGCATTTCTCATTTAGAAGCTTTTTCATGTCAAGTTGAGAATGATGTCATGTGGAATTCAGATAATGTTTTGTCATTTTGTTGCTAGAAAAACAAAGCTTATTTATAAACTATTCTCTGTATGAAGGTTTAGGTGATATTCAAAGTGATCTGCTAGATACTTTAAAATCTTAAACACTGGGTAGACAAGTGGTATTGAACTTAGTTTTTTACAGTTAGTGAGACTGTTAATGAAGAAATTTGCAGAGGGCTCCATTATACTTTAAAAAGACACTAGTACATTATTTATAAAGAACCAGAAAATTATTTGGTACGAAGAAGAAAGATGATTAGATTGAAAGCAGACACTGTGGACAGAAAGTAAATGAGATCACTTACTGAACTATACTAGTTTTTAATTTTTGAAGTTTTTTTCTATTGGTAACATAAAACAGGGGTGGATTTTGTAGTTGGATTTTCCTTGGCACTAATGCCACTGTCGGGACCTTGAGACAGCAAATTGAACTTTATGATAGTTGTCCTAATAGCTCTTTCAGGCTGTTTTCCGTGTCCTTAGTGAATTAAAGTTTGCATTAGTGAACCCACGGAGCAGCGGCCAAGAGTAATTCTCAGCTCTGTATGACATTTCACACATTGTCAGTTCTTAGTAAGTGTTATACGATAACATTTTGAGATCCTCATCTGAGAGTTGATGGGGAAATATCAAATAGTATATATGAGGTTTGCCAACTAAGATGAGCCCGATTCAAAAGTATGTTGTAAGTAATAGGTAAAGATAGCAATGTTTTGTCTCCTTTAAATAAAAGATAGATTTACTCCTAAAATTTAACAACAAGGTCTGAGAAAGACTATAAGCAAGGAAAAAAAAAAAAAGAATGAAGAGACAGAGAAAGATAGAAAAAAATAACAGGAATAAAATTATAGGTATAAAGGGAGAAAGTAGAAAGTTCTTTCCTTAGTGATTATGTTAATATCTTCTGTCCCTATAGAGAGTCTAAGGATGTGGAAAATTTCAGACATATTATAAATGTGTGTATGTACATATATAAAACATATATATGTATATGTACCTTCTCCTATTAAAATCTAAGCTTCGTGAGGACAGGGTCCCTTTTGTTCACTGCCGTATCTATCCTCAGCACCCAGAAGAGTACATACTAGAGTATACACTCAATAAATATTTGTTGAATGAATGAATTTAATAAGAACATAATTTCCCATATGTTCCAAATTGTTATCTAAGGAATTATAAATCTGTCGACTTCTCTTTAAAAGTGTCAGTTTGCTTAATATTCTGCAACAAAGATTGCTACAAAGGGATACATTTTAGCTTAGGGATGTACTATCTGGGGTGGGTGAAGAGAAATGGAATTGGGAACTTTTTAAATTCAGTAGGATGAATTCATCTTCTTTCCTCTGTTAGAGGACCCTGTTGCGATCAGGTCACTTGGTTTATTCAGTGTAGGATATATGCTGAGGAGAGGGACCACCCAGCAATAAAGATATTTGATAAGACATACTTAGTGCTGTTCTAAAATAACTAAAACTAGTTCCTGACATTCCCTGTCTTCCATGTTTAGGCAGTGTGAGGAGCAGGATCCGCTGGACGTTTGAAGGCAGGTCAGAATTCCTCACTAAGAGTTTTGTGCGTACGTCGGGTTGCCTGAAGAGGTCAAGAACTACAGTTTCAGACCTAGGTAACCAGAGATCAAGAAGGACGTAAATAGCTTGCAGATAGTCAAGACTTTTTGAATTGATTCTTCCTGCTGACCATAGGCTTTTTGCCTTTTTATGGGATTCAAATTATTTAATTTAATTTTGCTTAATTTATGCACCATCACTAGGTTCACTCCAGTGAGATGTGAGATGCAGTTGGTTGCATCTGACATTGTCTTCCAATACAGCAATTTTACCCAAAGATACCTTGCGAAAATCACAAAAGCACAATCTCTAACAGGAAATGCACATTTTTATTCTGGTCTCACCTTGATACATGTCAGAGTAGGTAATATACATGTTAATATTTATTTTATTGTTACTGGCCAAAAATGTGTGTGTATACACACACACACACACACACACACGTATGTGTTTATATATATCCATATGCACATCGTGTTTTTAAGGAAATTTTTAAAAGAAAGCAAATGTACTTCAATTTAACAAGCATATTTTGAACAACCTATTTATTATATGCCAGGCACTGAGAAATTCAGTGGGAATGACTAAAAGTCCTCATGTACCTTTTAGTCAAGAGAAAAAAGCAGACTTTAAACAGATAATTGCAGATGTAATGAGTATTAAGAGACAGGTACTATGGAAATTCATAGCAAAGTAAATTAATTTGGGTCAAAAGCAAGGCAAGGCTGGACATGGTGGTTCACGCCTATAATCCCAGCAATCTGGGGGGCTGAGGCAGGAAGATTACTTGAGCCCAGAAGTTTGAGACCAGCCTGGGCAACATAGCAAGACCCTGTCTCTACTTAAAATAGGGAAAATTAGCTGGGGTTGATGGCATGTACCTGTAGTCCCAGCTACTCAGAGGCTGAGGCAAGGAGGGGATCACTTGAGCCCAGGAGTTTGAGGCTGCAGTGAGCTATGATGGTGCCACCGCACTCCACCCTGGGAAACAGAGTGAGACCTTGTCTCTAAAAAATAATGATAAATAAATAAAAGGACGATGCCAGTCCATGAGATAGAGAATAGGGGAGGAGGAGGAGGTGTGTGAAGTGGGTGGGAATAGTGAATTCAGTTTGGGTGATGTTGAATTTTAAGTGTCTGGAGACAACAAGTGGAGGAAGAAGCACATGGACATGGAGGCCTGGAGCTCACGGGGGAGGTTGGTTGAGAGGTACAGGCACAGGCAAGCACAGCAACTCAGAGCCTGGGTGAGATGGAGGGACTGTTTATAAAAAGAAGAGAGATCTGATGTCTGTGAAATGCCAGTACTTAAAGGACTGATGGGGGAAAAGATTTAGAAGCAATAGAGATCTAGGAAGAAAACCAGGAGAGGATAATGTCAGTGCCATGAAGCCAAGAGAAAATGGGGGTTTCAAAAACATGAGAGGATAAACAGTGTCAAATGCTGTGGAAAATCAAGTAGGACTAGGCATGAAAACACCTATTATAATCAAGAGTATTATGGTGGGATTGTGATAAAAACATTTTTGGTGGAGTGAAAAATATGCAAGACATTGGAATGGATGGAAGGGCCAATCAGAGATAAGAAACTGGAGGACACTTGTCACTTAAAGAGTTTGTCTTTAAATGGGTGAGTGAGATGGTGTTCTACATAGAGGAAGATACAGAGTCAAAAAGGGATGTTGTTAGGTGGCCGAAGTTGGTGAATTACTTGTATTTGATTGCAAGTAACAGAATGCCTCACTAATGGTAACTTTATTAAATGCCTTCAGTTTTCATCTTACAACATAAAAATACTGGAGATAAGTGAGTTCAGGGTTGCTGTAGTGGCTCAAAAACTATACTCAAGCCCCAGGTCTCACTGTGTTTCCACTCTGCCTTGCTCAGCATATTGGCTTTTTGTTCTTGTGCTTGGCTTGCAGTGGATGCTAGCAGGCTTCTTCCACACCACATAACCTTGTTCCAAGGAAAGCCAAGGAACATGATCCTTGTTCTCTTTTTATAAAAGAACAACATTCTTTCCCAGATTTTTCTTCACCCCTACTCCTTCAGCCTTCTCTTTATATCTTTTTGGCCAGAACTGAGTTATTTGCCCATTTCTAAATGAACCATTAGCCAAGGACAGTGCAGTTATCAAGCACAGTTTAGACCAGGGGTTCTCAAAGGGTAGTCTCTGAACCAGCAGCATCAGCACCCCGCGGGAACTCATTATTAATGCATATTCTATGGCTCCATCCCAGTTATGCTGAATCAGAAACTGTGGGGGTGGGACTTATCACTCTGTTCTTAATAAACCTTTCAGGCAAGTCTGATGTATTTTCAAGTTTGAGAACCATTGATTTAGACTAATGAAATCATCCTCTGGTGCTAGAGAGAGGACTCACATTGCCTTGCAAGGAATGGGGCATGGCAGTTGGCAGGCACAGATGAGTGACTGCCATCACTGACTGTATTTCAGCCTAAAGAGGAATGAACCAGTAAAGAGAGGGAATGAAGTTAAGACAGAGGCTGAGAAAGAAGGGGGGAGTGGGGAGGAGATTCACAAACTTAGGTGGAGGGAACAGCCATCCCTGAGAGGATTCCACCGCCTTGTTAAGAAGAGAGCCTAAAGAACAGAGTAGATACAGCAGCAGGTAGACTGGTTGTAGGAAGGTTGGGACTTGTCTTATGTTGGTGTCTGGGAGAAGAGATAAAGTTCTGTACTGAGAGATGGGGGAGGTGTGGTGGACGTAAGCTCTAAGATTGTGAGAAGGTCTAAATACTTGTGGAGGAGGGGAGAGCTTGCTGGAATCCTGTGAATGTAGGTAGGATCATGGACTGGCCTGAGACTGACAAACCCGGTTGTGTGATACACAGCAGGGAGATATGGGCCTGGAGCTAGAGATGCTTTGATTCCTGTAGGTTGAGACTTTGCCAGAAGGGTATGACAGAAGGTCACAGGCAAGGATATTTGGGATATTGTTAAGGGACAGGCTGAAGTGATAACCGAAGAGTTCATGCTGAAAGGGAGGGAGAGTGAAGATGGGGTTCAGGGGAGTGTTGGTCCATGGGCCAAAGTCATGATGCTTCCTCTTTGTATATTTAGTGAGAGCCATTCTAAAGAATAGGTCAAAGTATTTCTATGTTCTTAATTAAGAAAATTAAAGTCTCCTTTCGTTTTTTCGTGGGAAATTGGAGATTTGTTTGAAAGTGTCACATTTGCAGTGAATTATGGCAGATTTTTCCTTACCGTTCAATTGTAGGACATTATGCAGGAAAATAAGCCAGAGGCTTTAATTTGGCTTACCTTGACTGCTTTTTGACCTGTTATATTTTTCTTTACTGATGGATAACACTTTTTACGGGCATGATTTTATAGGCTGTGCACAAATCTTGGTAAGTCATATGTATAATATAAGGTAGAAGACCACTTTTTATCCAGCTAGATTTATCATTTCCTTTCCCTAGCAGAGAGATAGTTGTAATTTCTTAATGTATGTGATAACTTGAAAGATATTAACATTTTATTTTTATGAAAACAATCTCCTAACAACTATGGAACGGTCAGTGTTTGGGAAGCTCTTCCTCCTTATCTGCATGCAGAGTAGCCCCTGTACATCCCAGCTGTGGCCCATATTGAACCTTGAGCCTTTTTCTCTCTGCTACCTGACGTGTTCCTCCCTGGTTTGTCCTAAAAAAGTGCAAACCAATTGTAATCATATGAATTGAAAATAACTAGGCACACAGATTTTCTGTTACAAACATCATAAAGTAAATTCCACAACCAGAAAGGCATTACTTTTATACTGTGTCGTGTTTTGGAACATCTGTCGTCGACTTCTTTTACGTTCCCCGCAGTATCTAGTGCCGGAGCATCGCCCTGTCCATGAATGTGGCTAAGGAAAAGTCAGATGCCAGCATCTAGACGTTCATAATGTGAGTAGAGCGTCATGAGACTCTGTTCCTGTTGAACTTTGAATCTGCTTCCGAAGGTGATTGCAAAAGAGAAGAACCACGTGCTTTGACTGTCAACAAAATTGTTGGAATATAAGTTCCACAAGGGGAAGGAATTTCCTGATTTGTTCACGGCTATAGTCCCAGTGCTCAGAACAAGGCCTGGCATGTATAGGTGATCAAATAATATTTATTGACTGAATAAATTAAGATCAATATCTTTGAAGATGAATATTCTTCTATAAATTCTCGTGTCTGTATTTCTTGGTAGTTATGTTGATGATACAGACCACCATTCCAGGGTATAAGAAAAATGCACAATGCATTCATTTACTTGTTGACTTATAGCAGCTACGATAATTTAAATTTTATCATTAATTGGACTAATTCATTACCAATATGACTTGCGCCTGTCTGCATGTTACTATAGATGTTTACACATATATAGGTAATTAGAATCCTTGCAGGGCAGTTTGAGTGTTTTGTTATAGTGGTAGTTTGTGTCACACGTCAGTTTTATTAAATAATAAGATGAAGACTCTGTGGGCTCAACTTCAATAAATGATGACTTGGAATCTACCTCAAGCCTTCCAAAGAGGCTATTCATTCCATGGAGAGATGGGTCTTGCTGTAGGATATTGGAGAGCTGATCACGCACATGGATGTTAAAACTAGGCAGACCAAGTTCCAATTCCCCTATTCCACCACTTGCTAGCTGTGGGACGATAGACACATTTTTTAGTTTCTCTAAATTTTAGTGTCTGTCATCTGTAAAATGAGGATACTAATATCTATTTCATGGCATTATTGGGATTGAATGAAATATTACACACAAAATACTTAGCACAGTGCCTGGCACATAGGAAGCACTTGATAAATGTTGGCTGTTATTATCAGCTATAATTAGTTCTTAAAATCTGCATACGGATTTGTTTATAGATGTATATAAATCCATACCTATGTTTGCTGGTGCTAAACTCAAATAAAGTAGTGTAAATTACAAGGTTGCTAATGTTGAACATTAATGTTCATTATAGATTAAAACATGAAAATTTTACCTCCTGCAGCAGCCCATTTAATCTGGTTGATTAGGAAATGTTCCTTTATGGAAATGATATAGTCACATTTTAAGTGGGTGTTTACAGGTGTTTCAAGTCACACTGAGCACTAAGCCAATCTTTAGATTAACGGTGGACATCAGACCATTTATAAACATAAACAATGCTATTTACACGAAAATGTGGCCTTTTTAAAAATCCCCTGGGTACTGTGATTGTCATTGATTCAGATGAGATGAGCAGGCTACATCATTGGCTTCGGTATTTTAAGTTATTGAAATCAATCAGTCTCACATAGGAAATACTCTATAAAATAGCACATTTAGCTTCATAGGTTGCTTTTTCTATATTTTTAAAAGAATACTCATAAAACTGAGGTTACTTGGAGAAAGGAACCCAAAATGGTGAGGAGGTTGGCAATCATGTCTTTTGTTGTTTGTTGGAGAGACTACAGATGTTTGATCTAGAGAAAGAGAGAAAAAAAAAAAAAACACTAGAAATATCGAAGTGGAAAGTGATCCTCAAATATTTGTAAGGATATCATGTAGAAGAGGACAGAAATGACACCTTGTATTTATAGAGGAAAGGTTAAAAATAAGTAGGTAGATGTTAAAGGATTTCACAACTTTGGTATTAGTCCAAAGATCCAGCGTCTATAAAATACATAATAATGTCTCCAGGTACCAGTAAGCTCACTTTCCTTCCCAAGGTAATGTAGCTGGTTAGGGATAGGGTTAAAACCCACATATTCTGACCAGGTCGTGGTGGTTATTTAACCCTGTGCCATCTCTGAGATCTTCATAAAGTTTAGCTCAGCTGGTTAGGGACTTGTACTGTTGGGACCAAGTTCAGAGATCCAGTTTTCTGTGGGAAAATTAGTTTTATTCAATTCTACAGCCATACCTGGTATCTTTTTTCTTAGCCATCTATCTTCCAGTTGATGCTGTTGATTATAATGGGGCAGAGTGTGTATAGAGCTCTCACCATTAATGAAAAAATAATTTAAAAGATACTTCCTTTTGACCATGGGTAAGTGATGTCATCCTTATATGAGAAAGACGGTACAGTGATTTTAGGGTAATTTGTGAAGTTTCCCAGTAGCACCATATTTATGGATGTAATCTGATCACAAATGAGCAGGAGCAGTGAGGAAGTTCAAGAGAGTGAACTTAAGGAAATGGAACTAAAAAGATGCATTTTGAAAGTTTGGTTGTGATCATGATGATTTGTGCTGCCCAGCTTTCCCCGACTTCAAGGAATTTGTTCTAAATTGTTTCTATTTCCATGTTTCTATGCAGAAAATTACAAAGCTAAAATTTCTTCCCTATCACAGATGCCCTTGGGGACTGAACCACGAGTCTGAGGGCAGAATGAAGCTCACCATTCTCTGCAGATAAATGGCTCATCTGGTCAACTCCATGGGGCTGTGGTCCCTTCATCACTTAGATGTCGGGGGCAGGGAGAGGGCCAGTTTGCCAGCGTCATTTATGTAGCTGTTGGTTTAGAAAATTGCAGCATAATCTGGGCTAGTATTCTGAGAACCCCACACATAAAGTCAGGGAAATGGGGCTTGATGAGAGCTGTAAAACGAGGGGTGCTTGTCCTTGCTCTTGCAGGCACTAGGAACAGCTCAGGGTCAAAATGCATTCCTGCCTGTTTTCCCCTCCATCTCCGACCCCCCCTGCCCCATTCTTCCCTCCTCCTCCCTCCCTCCCTTCCTTTCTTCCTTCTTTTATTTCTAGGAAAGAAAAGAGAAAAATATTTTCCTAGGAGTGGAGAATAAACTGGTTAGTTAAACTTGTCTGCGATTTGCTAAGGATCACACAGACACTCCCTGGATCCTTGGGTCTTTGTTCATGTGGTCCCCTCCAGGATTTGTTCAGATTCTTTAGAGCACAGGAAGGCATAGCAAAACACATGCTGTGGCAGAATTTCAACAGGATTCTTCTTTCTCCCCTCTTCCAACCACACTCCCACCCTGCACCCTGCGGGGGACTGGGGGGGGTGTCTGCACCATGACAAGACAACCCTTCCGAGCCCAGTGGGTTGAAAGCACTGATTTACAGACACACTGATATTATTCCAGAGACACAAGTCAGGCAACAGAATTGGCATTAGATTTCCTCAGACACTTAAGGTGAGTGCTGAGGGAAGGTTGTGGACTTACATTTGATTTCCACATCCGTCTTCTCTCTGTAAATTAAATTATTAATTTTCCCATGTGCCTTCTTGTTTAATGAGAGGAGTGGTGGCCTTTGTCTGTGCATGCGTGCAAACAAAACGTCACAGCAGGGGCTCCTGAACTGCCCAGACAAGCTGAGGGGTGAAGCAGTCACATGCAACTGTCTCGGTACAGTCTGTGTCACTTGCAGAAGTCTGGCTGGCTGTTGGCATCATACACACAGAAGGACACAGGCTCCAGTGCACCTCCCCACACACACTTCCAAAGATGAAAGCTCCTTCTACAAATACAAAGGAAAGATCAAAAGAGGGGAAAATAATAGCATTTAAAATGCACATGTGAAATGCAAAATTATAATGTGATTGTTTTTTCAGGTTCCATTAGAGTGGTGCTCTTTTCTGAGATGACACAGTGTTGGTTGATTGCTTTTCCATATTTGAGATAATAAATATTCACTTCAACATGATTTTGGATTTTTTACCATACGAGTTCTACCACATCTGGCTTTTTGAGCTTTTCTCGATAAATCTCACTGGTTAAATATGAGTGTTAACTTTCTGGTCTCTAGTGTCCCTGGATACCAATGCCTGGCTCTCATTTGTCAAAAGGACCATATATATTCTTGTAGATTGCTTATCATAAGAATTATTTAAACATGAAAATTGTATATATTAGCTTTTGTTTATTTATGGGTCGTTAAATATTCTTTGTTTTATTTCATGCTATTTGAATATTGGAATGGCTGCCAACTCTAGAGCAATGTGATTTATATTTCCTGAGTCTAGAATGTTAGGTTTATGGCTGCATGTTACAAAACAAATGCCACCTTAGTGATTACAAAGGATTTTAGATTGTTATTTTAAAGATTTGTTATCTCTCACCTTTGTTTTATAAATGTCAGTACCTTCTTTGGGGATCTAAAGTTCACCTTTTCTCAAGAAGTGAAGTGATGTATCCATTTATTAAGATTGAATGCGAACTCGAAGGTTGACCTGAATGAAGAGTCCATTTTGGTGATTCTTCATGATACGGGAGAAGCCGTCGATAACTTCCACATTAAGAACATGATAATCTCTGTAGGTCCCTACTCGTTTTCCCCACCTATTAGTTATTCCAGTGAAAAAATACAATTTTCTGAGTTGTTACACAGCCTAGCTTTCCCTCTTTTTAAAAATGATATCTCTCAGCAGTCCATGTGAAAAGTATTGATCAGTCTGATCTTTATAGCATTTTTAATATTACTCATGCATAATATGGTATATATCATATCATTTATGTTTGAGACTAAAGTTATTGCTTTAAAAATTAAGAAAAATAAGACTCACTATATAAAGAGACAATTTTTTTCTTGTGTAAGTACATCCAAGTCATTTTTAAAGGAAAAACAAATTCACAGAACTCCCACCCCACACCCCATTGGGCAGAAGGGAACGATCTTTCAATGTCAACTATAGTTTCTAACAAAAGGAGAAAATTTGTACGGTCTTTTTTTTTCTTTAACAATATATTGCTTTGGAAAAAATTGGTTTCCCTTTAAAAAAAATATTTCTGTTCATTGGGCTGTATTACTATATAAATGTAATTAAATGTTCATCTATTTATACAGCCTGTGGGCACTTATTATTTGGTTTTGCTTGCATTTCATTAAAGAATATCTGGCCTTAACCACTTTATATTTTCACAGGATAAGTATCATGAAAATCTCATACTTATTCACTTGTAAATACATGAAATTACAATCTCTAGGAAAATGACTTGTAAAACCATTGGCTGGTTTGGAATAAACCTTGCTAAACCTCAATGTAGTTTATTAAAAGTACCAAGTTGGCTCCACTTTGAACAGAGGCCTCATTTTTCACGTTCTGTTTCAAAGGAGCCCTCTGCTGGACAGCTCTGCGTGATATCACATGCACACACATATTTATATATGATTTATAGGCTATAGTTAATATAACCCAAAAGCCATTTGTGACTGAAGCTCTATCGTTGCAAATTGAATGCATCACTGAAACCTGTTTTGTCATCACTTTTTCATATTTAATGAACACGCAATTGTCTAAAAATAAAATGTTCATCCTTAAAGTTTACTGTAAATCACTGTACATCAGCATATTCCCACACATGAGATAATCGTACTAAATTAACATTCATTACCAATAATTTTAGTAATGAATTATTCAGCTGATATGCAATTATCACACACATTTCTAACGCAATTACTTTATTACATAGGTATTCCATGTCATTGATTTTACTTGTCTGTATTACATATGTAAATGTAAGGAATCTTTGCATTTACCATACTTTCAAATGCAAAGGATATTTTAAGGTTTATTTGTTCGATGTCATCACGTTTGAGGATGTATGGTTAGTATTAACTACATTTTAAGAAACTTGCAAATGTCAAAATGAGACAAAAACAAACAAACAAAAAACAACCAAAAAGCCTGAACCATGAAGCTATGGAAACGGGATATTTTTCTGAGCAGCTTACTGGTAGCTGATGTCATCATCAATTATATTTTAAAAGCTGCTGCTCTTATTCAAGAAAATGATAAATAATGACTTCCAATTATAGTCCCATGTGCATTTAGCCTTGGCTACAAGACAGTAAAGGGAGACCACATGGCATCATGAAACCAACGCAGTCTTTGAAGTTATAGAGACTGAGTTCAAATCCTGCTTTCATGACCCTGAATTATTTAACCTAGTCTTCAGAAAGGGAGCAGTGAAATAATCTCAGAAAGTTGTGGTAAAGAGTAATGACATATGTCAAGTGCCTGACACAGCAACCAGGTAACTGTGAAATATGCTGCTAGAATGTTCTCCATACATTTGGAGGCAACTACTTTGTTTCTTGGAGCAGGCTTATGGTGCTTTTGTTAGCAAGTAGCAGCCAAGATAGGATCCTATATTTTTGGTCTTCATTTATATGTAGCAAATTATGTGTAGTGAAACACAAGTCATGAATAGTATGATAGTAGTTTTGGGCAATATCTCATCTTGCATACGTTGTAGTTAGACCTAATTGAAAGTCAAAAGCCTGAAAACAGCCTTTTCTCTGAAACAGTCTAACCAATGTTAGCCATGAAAGTCTCATTCAATGCAGGCATATCTTTTAAAAATTTGTTTTCTAAGTGAAAAGAAATGATTGTTTTAGAATAGTTTAGTAAAACAAAGTAATAAAATTTCCATGGTTAAGAATGAAATAGAATGAGAAATGGCATGAACTGAGAAAGTTTTGTTAGGTCATTCCCCGCTTGTTCTGTCTGTTAGATTATTCATCCATTAAAATTCACATTGCACTAAGTTGATTCTTTTGAACACTATTTTAAAAATGCCATATATAGTTTAGCAGTAGCTTATATATGTGAGTATATTTTTTCACAGAAATGTAAATGAGTACCTAGAATATAGTGTGAGTTGAATAAATTTTGCTTGAATGAAGAATGAACAAACAGATCATTCATTCTTCTAGCAGCAGACTTTGAAATATTCTTCAGTATTTGATGAACCAAGCCAGATTCTCACTGGGAGGAAAACTGTCAATACAGAGCCATTGACTCAAATAGTTTGGTTATTTTGAGGGGTGGTGGTGGATGGGTGTCGGGAACCTATATACATAGCAGCAGCCATGTACATAGGTACTTTTTCAAGGTAAAAAAAAAAAAAAAGAACAGACTCATCTACAGATTGTAAATGTTTAATTCAGTGATCCTAGTAACACAGACTTCTACAAAAGTTATTGAGTCCAATATGAGCAGAAACACATTAATTTTTAATGTATTCAAAAACATTTAGTAAATGTCCATTTATGTGTCTAATGCTCTGCTGGATGTTCTGAGGAATACAATGAAGAATAAGACTCATTGTTTGCCTTTAAGGAGCTTATAGTCCATTTATGGGGAAATATAAATTACTGTGATTAATAAGTTCCAGGTGCTGTGGGTCAGAGCATTGTGGGGTAATGTCAGCCTGGGAGGCTTCATGGAAGCTGTAGATCTCTAATCCTTTAATTGGGCCTAGAAGTTTAAGCATTAGGAATTTAGATAGGCACATTATGTTTATAAATGGTTATTTTCGTGAGATCTATAATATATTTGTCTGGTGGGAAACCCATAAGTCAAAACCTATTGGTTATAACCCACCAGCCATCAGCAGTGGGTCAGGTGGAAAACTTGAGAGACTAGATCAAGGGGCAAAACCTGGTCAAACAAGATTTGGTAAAAAGCCTTAGATTTGAGTTTGGCCAACTTTAGGTTGAATGTCTGGGGTATTCTTATAAAATTTTAAAATTTTAATAGGATGTCTTGTAAAAATAAATTAATGTTGCTATTATTTTACTTTTCCATTTCCCAAATGTTCTGGGATCATCCTGTACATAACACCAAGTTAAGAATTTAGGATTTTATGAAGTCTTATCTTTAATAGTTCTCTTTAAGAAGATACGTTAATTTTTAACACATTTTAATGTCCTGTCTAAATATATTAAATATTCTCATAGAATTCTGGATTTATGTCATATAGACTACTTGAATTCTTTCAGCACCATTTGTGTGAAATGATTATCAGATATTGGCTAATATAGTGGCCATATGCTTTCAACTTCTAGGCAATGGCTTAGGCTCAGAGACAACATAAATTGGATTTCTTTACCCTAGAGTGGAGGTGGGTAAATGAATATCATTATAAATTAGTATGACAGCCTAGGCAACATAGTGAGACCCCATCTCCACAAAAAAATTTTAAAAATTAGCCTTGTGTGATGGCATGTGCCTATAGTCCAAGCTATGCTGGAGGCTGAGGCAGGAGAATCACTGGAGGTTACAGTGAGCTATAATTGGGCACCACACTGCAGCCTGAGTGACAGAACGAGACCCTGTCTCAAAAATAAATACATAAATTGCTTAATTAGCATGAGCTATTTTATTAACATTGTAAAATTTAGCTGTCCCAGTATGTCCTATCCCTTTCACTGTATGTAATGTTACATCGGCCGATGTGTACAATGTTATATTTACCAGTGCCATGATCATCTTCATCATCCATTTCCATTAACAATGTGTATAGAACAAGCCCTGCTCCACCTCCTCTATTTTATACAGAGCAGTGTAAAAGAGGCTTCACAGACATTGCAGGTTGGCCTAATATGAGGCCACTGTGTCTGAGATAAGCTGCTTTTGCCCTACTAGAGTAATTCCACCGTAGATCTAGACAACCTAAGAGGAGGCAGATAACTTTGTAAGAACCAAATATCCTTGGCTCATTTCTCTGCAGTTACACAAATGTCAGTATACCTGGAATTGAGTCTTCTTAGTCATAGAAACTAAAAAGGGTGGAAAGAAAGCATGAAGAATGGGTGATTTAGACTCCCTTCTTGTGCATGTAGTGTGCCATTATGCCAACAAGTCCTACGCTGACTAGTAGATGCATGCAACTATATCACTTCTAAGTAGGACAAACTAAACATAGACATGAACTTCAAGAAGGGCTTCAACAAGTATGTGGATTTTCACCACCCACAAAAATTAATTCAAGATGGATAAAGGACTTAAATGTAAGGCATGAAACCAGAAGAATTCTAGAAGAAAATGTTGGGAAAACTCTTCCAGTTATTAGCCTAGGCAACGAATTTATGAAGAAGACCTAAATGACAATCATAGCAACAATACAAATAAATAAATGGGACTTTACTAAATGAAAAAGGCTTCTGTACAGCCAAGGAAATAATTAACAGAGAAAACAGACAACCTACAGAATGGGAGAAAATATTCTCGAACTAACAACCAATAAAAGGACTAATAGCCAGAATCTACGAGGAACTCAAGCAACTCAGCAAGACAAAATCAAACAATTCCATTAAAAAATGGGAAAAAGACATGAACAGAAGCTTCTCAAAAGAAGATAGACAAATGTCCAATAAATGTATGAAAAAAATGCTCAATGTCACTAATCATCGGGGAAATGCAAATTAAAACCACAATGAGATATTACCTTGTCCCAGTCAGAATGGCTTTTATTAAAAAGTCCAAAAACAACAGATACTGGCATGGGTACAAAGAGAAAGGAACGCTTATACACTGTTGGTGGGATGACATATTAGTACAACCTCTATGTAAATCAGTATTAAGCTTCCTCAAAGAACTTAAAGTAGACCTACCATTTGATCCAGCAATCCCACTACTGGGTATTTACCCCAAGGAAAAGAAGTCATTTTATCAAAAAGACACCTGCACTGGAATATTTATTGCAGCACCGTTCACAATTGCAAATGCCAATCAATTCATAAGTGGATTAAACAAAATGTGGTATTGATGTATGTATACCATGGAATACTACTCAGCCACGAAGAAGGATGACTTCATGCCTTTTGCAACAATTTGGATGGAACTGGAGACCATTTTCCTAAGTAAAGTATCTAAAGAATACAAAACAAGCACCACATGTACTCACTATTAAATTGGAACTAACTGATAAGCACACATATGCATAGAGAGAAGTAAATCTCAGTGGAATTCAAGCAGTGGAGAGAAGGGGATAAGCGAAAACCTACCTAATGGGTATAATGAAAACTATCTGGGTAAGAAGCACACTTATAACCCTGACTTAAGCATTACAAAAGCGATCCTCGTAGCCAAAAACATTTGTACCCATGTAATAGTTTGAAATAAAAAATAAATAAAATAATAGAAAAAATTAATAGCTAATTAAGGGATCAAGGGGCAAATGTGGTATATTTCAACATACCTTTAAACCTTTTGAAATTAGCATCTTGGACACATTAACTCTTATTTGAGTGATTGTGGCATGCACACATCAGTGTTAGATCACAGAAACACTAACTATTAATAAAACCACAAAAAGTTCCTTCCTGAAAATTCTCCCCAAATCTGTTGTCTTCATCGTCTTTCATTGTGTCTAAGATCCTGGAAAAGAAACTGCTATTTTTATAAAGCAGTGTTTCAAGTGCTGTCTACCATTCTATATTCATGTTCCTCAAAGGTCAGTGCATATATTTAAATTTCCCCCAAATATCCAAGCATTGCTGTGTGTTTTCATCCAATTTACAGCCTATTTCATCAGTGTGAACAATTAATTTTCCTGAATAAATATGTATATTTGCTTCAGATACCCTTGAGGCTCTCTGGGCACAATTCAGATTCATACATGGAAACTGTTCAACTAACTTGCAACTAGAAATTTAAGAAACCAAGGACGTTGACTTTTTTAATTAGGAAAAACAACAACTCTTCCTTATTGAAATTCCAGCTGCTGCACCTTAATTTTCTATTCTGATGTTTTCATTTTGAGAATGGCTAGTTCTGGCCCATGCTACCCCTACATTTTTTGCTTATTATTGGGCTTCTGAAAGACCTGTTTTAAGTCATTCAATGAGAAGGAAAACATTTACAGAGTAACAGCCTCTAGTGGCGATCACAGTTTATGAGCCTAGAGGCTGCAGTCCTTCACGTGCACAGAGGCGGCCCCGGAGTTAGATGATAGATATTTGTTGTTGCTGTTTATTTTATTTCTATAATTCAAAGCTATATCAGAAGATATGATCAGTTTCTGTTTTGTGTTGTACCTTCTAATTAGCTGATCTCATCAGCAATCTAATGAGGGAATTAGTTTTTAAAAACTCACAGATACAGTGATTTCTAATGTAGATTCCAATTTTCCCAAGCTTGCTTGCCTGGGGAAGAGAAAACAGTGCTGAGAAGTTACCTGATATATCTGTGGCCATAGAGAAAGTCAGGTTAAGAAGGACATGACTTATAATTGAAACCCTTGGTCCCTAAGCTTTTATCCACTTAATAGTTTTCTACCATCTGAATTCTACAGTAGAGTATTCAAGGAATCCAATTGACTGTCCCAAATAGAGTGGCCTTTAATCTTCTCACAAGATTGATAAAGGGAGGGAGAGCCCCTCACTGTACTGGAATAAATAGCCCTTCGTTTTGAGAGGACAGCCACTTCAGGCTTGAGCTGGGTTGAAGAATGGAAGAGAAAGTGCCATAATTTGACTTTAACTGTAGCTATTCAGTGATCCAAATATTTTATATACTTAGAGCCCACACAGACGACGTCAAATCAACATTATGCCTCAGTACATCCGCATAGCCTTGCAGAAGTAAAGACTACACCCAGGCGCTTCCCCGTCACAATGGCAGGGATGCCAGATGTGTTCAAAGAGCAGGAGAATTTGCCAAACCCTGACCAAAATCTTCATATGCTTCAATGTACCCTATTTCTCCCCGCCTTATTTCCCAGTATATTTCCAGCATTGTCTGTTTATGGTTGTTGTCAAAGCGTGCAACATTTAAGTTTGCCAGAAATTTTATAATGAAGATGTAAAGGGGGAAATTAAGCTAGGAGGCACTGAAGTGCTGAAAATACACTGTATCACATTTGGGAAATAATATATGGATGTCAGTCAAATGAAAATAGAAATTGTCTTGGTATTTAAAAAAACATAACTGATAATGTGGTTTCATGTGAAATTTCTTGATGGTTACAGAGCATAAAAAACATAAACGATAATGTGGTTTCATGTGGAATTCCTGATGGTTACGGAGCATAGGAGAGGCAGCCTGCGCTGCAGTGAGATAGATCATGCTCTTACACATTTTATGCTTTAGCGAAATAACATGGTGCATGCAAGCAGTTTTTCCATAGTGAAGAGAGAAAAGACTCTCCAAGTGGCAGGGAAGTGTAACTGAAGGAGGAGCTACTGCTGAGACCTACCTTTCCTGGCAGAGAGGGAGAAGCACAGGAGAAGAAATGCATCACAGCAAGATTTTTCAATACTTAAACAGCAATATGTGAAACAGAGGCTGAGTTGCACGGCTGAGCCAGGGACAAGAAGAGCAATAGAAAGAGGGTTGTAGTTGGTCAAAAAAGGAAAAGAAGTCCCCTGCGTGGTGACTGGACCATTGCCGATTTGGATTCTTGTGTTATTAATGACTCAGCTGGAGTTATTTCGTTAGCAGTGATTCCAGCAGCTTGGGGCAGGCATCCACAATCCATGCTCAGAATCGCTAAGCTATCCTGCCTCTAACTGTGGTAATAAATATAGGGTTTAACCTTTCACCATTAGTTTTACCCTTAAGACAAAATACAACAAAAATCATTCACACAATGTATAAAAATTGTCCACATTGGTTAATAGATGACAGAGATGAAATGAAAGGCATGGTCACACCTAAAATAAATGCTTCTATTTTTGCTTCTGTTTTGGCATTTGGATCTGACAAGCAATGGATCTTAGCCTGTTGTTGACTGTCAGTGACATACGTACATTCATGAAATTTTTCAATACCATGTAGGTCTGTGGTGCTAAGGCTGGATAAGTGAAATACATGCAGGCATTAAATTTCTGTGACTGTTCAATTTGCAAACTTACCAGGATTTACAGAAACTGGTTTTTCTGAGACATTTTCACTATGGTTTTTGTGCAGTAAATAGGGCATTTGTAGACTATTTATTCTACATGGTGAATAAGAAAACTATTATAGAGAGACACTAAGGCTGTGCCTGCATAAGCAACAGAAAGAAAGGGAACATTCACTTTTGTGTAAATTAAGATGTTTCATACTGCTCCCAGGGGACAAATATGTGGTTTGTCTAGGTAAAATAAACAGTTGCATGAGTGGGTACACCTTGAAATTCACGGTAGTAAGCACACAAGTAAAAGGCATGAGTCCTGCTTCCCCATGGTGATGTTGTGAAACATCCCATGCCCAATCAGTGAATCTTAAGAAGGAATCTGAAAAATGAAAAATGAGAATTACGATGTAAAAAAAATTGTTTAAATGCTCCTTGAAATCATTGCCATTTCTAAGTAAATAAATAAATAGCTTTCAGGATTCCCAAGCAATCAGTGATAGAAGGCAAGAGCCAGTCTGTTCTAATGGAAGTGAAGTTTGCCAGGTACTTAAAAAAAAGGTCAGAAACCAACTTGAGTAAAAAATGTCCTCACCTTGTCACTAGTTGGGAAAGACAATAAAAATGAAATGTTAATTTAGTGTTGTGATTCAGAGTTCCTGTGCTGAAAGATCTCTTTACAGTTAAATGGCTTCCTCAGGCTCACGAGTAAGTCTCCGTTTGTGGAGGTGCTAAAGGCATTAGACAGTGAAGTTGGTGCTCAGCTAGGCTTGGTTATGTCAAGCTATGACCTAAAGATGGCAGTTAACTTAAGACCAGTGTGGGAGAGTTGCTGAATGTTGAAGCCAGATGGAACTTGTGAAATTACCGAGCTCCTCATGTTACAAATGAGAATACTAGAAGAGACTTGATCCTGATGTAGAGTACTTGTCACTGGACCATGCTCCCTTTCTCCACATACAGAAGATGCTGAGATGGAGCTGCCCCTCTGGGCCAGCTCAGGCTGTTCTTTGAGCTCAGTGAGGGAGGAGCTGCAATGAATTCTGGTGTGTAATTCACTGCACACACTCCTGGGAGCACTGGCAACTTTAAGCAGGGTTTCACGCCATAGTATGAATTAGGGTAATGCCAAATGATTTACTTTATACCATTTCTTCCTTAATGAAATAATTAGCTTCATATATTTGTTATAATCCCAAATTTTTATCATTACAGTTTGAAAAACAGGGTTCTTTTTTCCCCTGCTAAGGGATAGGAAATATAGAATAGTCTATCCAAACAGCACAAATAGTTGTTTTTCTTGCAAGTGCAACTTTTATATTCGTTAAGATGTTTTCCTAGTGTGCCATAGTAAAAACTAACTTAGCAAGTCACATAACCCCCACTGTCCTTAGATTTCCTCATCAGTAAAGTCACGCCATTGGATGTAGTTACGCCTAAATTCATTTCAGCTCTATGAATCTGTGGCTTCCCTGTGCACCAGAAGATAGTGGAATAATGTTGAATAGTTGTTCTTACATTTAATTGTTGGGAATTTCACTCCTGACACTGTTAATCCTTAAGAGAGAATTAGAAAAAATATAGTTATGCAGATATTTTCTGTGAACTTTCTGTTGTACACATGCAAATTAGCATTTTTAAATACACCATCTTTCCTAATATAAAGCTTCATGGAGAGATTTCTGCAACATTTTTCATCAAACCAAACGTTTGGGCCAACATTAACTGTACATTCTCATGTCAAAACAATAGTCTAAAATAGAAAAGAAAGATACAGAATCTTAAGACTTACAGAGAAATTTTCAAATTATCCAGTTAACGTTACCTTTCAATGTAAGAATCCCTTTTGAAACATTCTTGATAAAAGTCACCCAACCACTGCTCAGATATTTTCAAGAATAGCAAACTTGTTCCCTTTAAGGCAGCTCATCCTATTATCGTATGTTCTCATTTTTAAAAACATCTTTGTATCTTTCACTTTTTGATTCCAGCTTTGCTCTCTTTTTTTCCTTAAGAGCTCTCTTCTAAAAGATCTCTGTTTATTAAAGTTCTTCGGTGATTCTTCATATGGCATAGTTTGCAGATTTCTCAACCTACTATGTCACGATGTCATACTCTGAAACTTAACCCAGTATTCTGATGTTTTACCCATAGGGTGGAGAGTAGGGGGAGGACTAAATCCCTTGATTTGAAATACATGCTGCTACTGACATTGCTTAAAACCACACTAGCTATTTAGCATCTACTTCATTGTTGACTCTTTTTTTTTCTTTCTTTGTTATTTAATAACATTGCGTGTATCAGTCCAAAAGGTGCATAAACACACAGTGATTAGTTTTAAACAATTCTGTTTGCTAGATTGATCTCAAAGTCTCTTCATCCCAAGTAGGATTTCTTGCTCCCCTCCTCTAGACAACACACTGTTTGCACTTCATCGTTGACTCTTCTTAAACGTTTGGTCAGCTAAAGCTCTAGATGTCAGTCATAAAAACAGTAGTCAAGTGAAATTTCCCCATCTTGCATTTAAGGAAATGATTGATTAGCCTCAGTTTAGGACTTGACATTTATTTCCATTGAGTTTAAGCTTAATGTTTTCTGAACCTTGTTACAACTTACTGAGATAAGTTTGAAGCCTGGGTTTTACCCTTATTTGAGTTCTTCCTCTAAAATAAACTTTATGTGTACATGGGAATGTCTTTATGAAGACATTGTTAGAAATGTAGAATGACTCAAGATAATTACAGAGCAAACCAGCAGAAGAGAGACCTTTACGGGATGTCACATTTCTGTCAGTGATCACCAAGTTCAGTTGTTCAACTAGTTCTTAATCCTCTTAACTATATTTTGTCAACTAAGTTCTTCCTAAATCTCAGGGCCATTAAATATACTGCTAAAAGCAACTATAATTAGAGGAATTGTTTGGCTACAAATCTAGAAACTCTATTTCAAAAGGAAAAAATATTACTTCACCAAGACTTGTAGTACATGCTTGCTGGTGCCCAGTGATCACTGGTTTCTTTTACAGATGTTCCTTAATCATCTTTAGTAAAATGTTCCTAAGATTACTATGTGTTTTGAATGAAACTCTATCAGTTTAGCTGGTAATCACTGTCCCCAGCAGCTGAGAGGCCCAGACAAAAGAGCCCTAGCAGGGGATCCACTTGCGTAGGTCCCTTTGGGGCAGCCTCAAGGATTGCTGGCCAGGCTTCAGTGGCTCAACCTAGCTGGGAAAGTTTAAGAGTTTTTAGTATTTACAAACCCTAGAGGGCATGCCTAGAGGCCACACACACACCCCAACACCCACACCCACACCCCTCACACACAGGCACTCAGCACAGGCAGAGAGAGAAAAGACCTGTGGGCCAGGAGCTTTACTGGGTCCAGGGCATTAGCCAAGCAGGTTTCCCTTAGGGAGTTTTAATTGGTAGGTTTAAAGTAAGCAAGCACTAGTTCCAGGAGGTCACACTGTGACAGAGAGGGGGTCACTTTAAAGTTCAGAGCAAATGTCTGAGTGGTCTGGTTTAAAGGGAAGCAGCAGCAAAGTGGGGAGCCCAGCCTGCTAGGCAGACCAGGTACCTCTGAATTTTAGCTCTGGCCACCAGCTGGAGTCATTTGAATGGCGTATAGTATTGGAAACTGTGTTAAGGGTGACTGAGCCCTGCTTCTGATATGAGAGTTGAAGTTTTATTTGAACATGGATCCTAAGGCAGTATAAAATTATAGGACCCAATACACCATGGTACTGGGTCTTTTGGTTATGGTTTGTCTACATCATGGAACTTGGAACATATATAATTTGGTATATTTATATTTTTTCTATTCAAGTAGAAGAAATGTATATATATATGGATATATGTATATGTAATATATATACGTACATGTATATATAATATATTAAATATACACATACACATACATGACACACATGTACACACACCCTATGTGAAGGCCTTTGTTCCTTTTTAATGATGCTGTTGACCCTTTAAAACATTTTTTTTTTTTTTTTGCTTTTTCTATACTCTCTTTTTGATAGAGAGCCTGGAAAGGAAAAGAAAACCTAGAAAGAAAAATTATATCTCCCTTTAACCCTTATGGTGAATCAGCATTATATAATCTTGCCAGTTAAGTGGCCCCAACCCTTCTTGATCTGTTGTCTCTTACTAGATACTGGTGTATGTGTGTGTGTATGTGTGTTCATGCTTAGCTTGCTATCTCTAGGAGTATTTATAAGCCCAAGATCATTCCAGGCTTTAGCTTTTCTGACACTTTTTTTTAAAGGCAAGTCTCTCTCTGTGGCCCAGGCTAGAGTGTAGTGGCACGATCATAGCTCACTGCAGCCTCGAACTCCTAGGCTTAAGCAGTCCTCTCACCTTCGGCCTCCTAAATAGGTGGGACTGTAGGCACGTGCCACCATGCCTGGTAAATTTTTAAAAATTTTTGTAGAGACAGGGTCTTACTATGTTGCTCAGGCTGGTCTTGAACTCCTGGCCTCAGCGATCCTTTCACCTTGGCCTCCCAAAGCTCTGGGATTACAGGTGTGAGCCACCATGCCCAGCCCCATGCCATTTTAAAATTTATCCTATTTATTGTATCTGCTTCTACATTTTACATATGTTTTCAATATCTATATTGTAACCCTACTTCCATCTTAGCTGTTTTCATGTATTTTGCTGTCTCTCACCTCTGTATTTCCTCGTGTGGATCATGATAACAGCACTTTGTCTTTTAGAATCTCCATGTTACCTTGAGACATATTCCACTGTAGACTCTCTAGTCACGGGATTATGTCTGTCTGTTCACTACGTATTTTGAATCCGTATACCCAAAACTTGAGGCATGTGCCTGAGGACACCCAGCCTTCCCTTTCTTTATGATAATGACCGCAGTTTTATGTTACAGCTTTTCCTCAAGGTTCTTGCCTCTGCCTCCTCAATGTTCTTCCCTCATTTCAGGGGGCGACATGCAAAACAAGCCCTGTGAGCCTCGACAGAGTGAAATGGGGCTCTTAAGCCTGGGGAAATGAAAGCTTGAGGGAAGCAAGGGAACTGTTTTCAAATATTTGTGGGACTGACTTGAGGAAGAACAGTTAGTTTTAATCCGCATATTCAGAGAAATTAGAATTAAGACCAGTAACTAAGCAGATTTTAATGTCAGTATGAAGAGAAATCAGTCTAAACTCACTAAGCACGGAATGGCCATTTTCATGACAACCGTGTCACTGGAGTGTTCAAGGACTGCTGGGCTGTCCCGTGGCAGGGTCTGCATAGATGGGGACCATGTGTTAGCCTGGATAACATTGATGATTCTTCCGACTTTGAGGTCCCATGATTTTTATGCTTCATTTTTGATACCTTGTTTAAAAGAGATCTAAGGCAACTCTATGAAAATCAGTGCACATCTATTCACATTTCTTCCTTTTCCTTTGGAAAGCTGAAATTGCCAATAAGGCAGAAACGTATCAGATGCTCTGCTTTCAGCTGAATGATACTCCCAACAGATATTCTAATACTTGAGGCTCCCTCATCACCACGTTATCATTCTGCTACCCAATTCGATAATCTGATTTTGGAAAGCATCCTCCTTACCCCCCATCGGTCATCTCCCATAGCAACCTCAGTTATTTTTTACTTAACCCAAATATTGTCCATTTTGTTCCCACCTTCTAGAATTATTTTTTCCTCAGGTGTTTACAGTTTTGGTTTGTTTGTTCTAAGCAGACTGCTCCCAGTTTGTTGTATTTCTTTTGATCAACATGTGCCCTCTATCACCAATCTCCACACATGAGTCATATCCCTCTGCATCTTGGTATAACTGACAGACTGACTTCTGTGTGATAAAATTTATTTCTATTATTTATTCTAATATTTCAAGTTTGTTTTGTTTCATTGTCTATATTTTACATATTGCTATATATACGTCTAAAGCCATAAGTATAAAGCAAAACTTCTATTGTTTCATCTTTGTGAAACTCACTGTCTCCTACTACTCTCTTACAGAATTTTACCTGTGTCTCACTTCAACTTTGCCACATGCCTCCAATTTTTCCCTTTAAACACTCTCGATCTACCAAATATCCATGTCCTGGTCTTTATAAGGATTCTTCCACCTTGAGCCAGAAGAGTGAATTTTAACTTTGTTATACAATTAAAAAATAGATTATTAATTTAAAAAATTTGTTGACACTATTGTCCCAGCCTGTTTTATCATACCAATCCATAGCCTCAAGGATCAAAATATTCTCCAAGACTTCTAGTTTCAGGCCCAAAGCTTTAAAGCCTCAAGAGGCAATTTGAAGCACTTTCTGTACCTGCCGTTTATCCTTACTCTGATAAACAGTAGTGAGTGGGACTTTGCAGGTTCAGTGGCATATCCTTTTGAGAAAGAATTAACTTCTTGATTAGCCATGTTGGATTGCCACCCATTAGCCAGTAGAGAGTCACCAACTGACCCACCAACTCTCTTTCTCTGGAGGCTGAGAACACCCCTGGGCTGAGGCCTGTGCCTCTTCTGTGGGCAAAGGGTGCTACACATTCTTTAGAAGGTCCAAATTCACCTGCAGTGGGCAGTGCCATTTATAGGTTTTATGGCTTTAGTGGAAATGGTTTTCTCTCCTCTTTTTCCTCGATGATAGCTTCAATTCTCTAATCTTCTGATGCTCCATTTGATTCAACATCAACCCCACTGAAATCTTTTTCTTCCAGTTTTCATCTTGGATTATTTTTTTCCATCTTTTCTAGGAACACTTCATCCTTTCTAATAAGCTAAAGGATACATAGATATTCCTGAAACTCTTTGATGTTCTTTACTAGATGGTTTTATCTCATTTCTCCCTCAGAGGAAATGGGAAAAAACTTGTTACCAGCCTCAGCAGAAAATTTTTGATTTGGCTCAATAGCTTGTATTAAATCACCCTTGGTCTTTTTCTTTTCTTCTTTTTAACTGAGCAATTCTATTCTATTACCTAATTGCTTACAGAATTTATTTTCCAAAATTTTTATAATTTTTTGTAAGTTCTAGTCATGTTTTCTTATAACTTTAATTACTGAAGACCAAATCTCCAGATTTATTCATGTATGATTTGATCAATGCTGAAAAATGAAACACTTAATATTTTCCATTCTACCTAATGTTTTCTAGCATTATGTTGACTTGAAGTAAAATACTAAGTTTGAGGCTTTTGGTAAGCTCATTAACTAATATGAGTATATTTTCATGTAGTCATTCATTGCACAATACATCTTACACATATTTATGAAAGCAGTGTGCACCAGATACTATTCCGGATGGTCGGATATACTTACGAACTAAGAAAGTGTCTTCATCTAAAGGAGCTCACAATCTATGAAGAGAGAGGTAGGCCTGTAATAGCAACCCAGTGTGCTGAGTGCTATCTTGTGGGCATATACAAACGACAGTTGGGCTCAAAGGACCATTTTAGCTTGGTGGTAGAGGTTCAGAGAGTCTTTGCAGAGATTCTCAGAGAGACTTGGTAGAGACATAAGCTAAGTTTTAATGGATGGATAAGATTTCACTTGAACGAATTCTAAATGCAGGAAATGTACAAAGGCATCGAAACACAAAAGAGCATGTTGTACAACCTGGCTGCAGTCTAGATTTTGCGTGTGTGGATGTGTGTGTTTGTAGGAGTTAAGGGAAGAGTGTTGCCATAGCATGAGGTGATGTTGGACTTCTATGATATGCTAAGATGTTTGAAAATGTTATTGTAAGCAGTGACTTTTTCCTATTTAGACGTGTGATGATAACATGAAGGAGGACTTGAAGGTTATAGGTAGGATGACCACTTTGGAGGGAAGAGAAAACAGTAAGGGCCTGAAACTAAGGTAGCAACAGTAAAAAGAGAAAAGAAGGATTCAAGTGACATTTAGGAAGTAGAAGAGACTAGACTTGGGGAATGAGTAGATACATGTGGTGGAGGGAACAGTTAGACTCGAGCACATCTGGCCAGAATACTTGGGTAGATAGTGATAATGATAACTATGAATCATGTAGGAGGATAGCATAATTTGGGGAGGGATGAGGGAGGTGATTAATTCCATTGAAGAGATACAGAGTTTGAAGTGCCTTTAAGACATATGGGTATAGAGGGAGCTGATTAGGGTTTGAAACTTAGAAGGTTTATGGATACAGATTTGAACATCATCTGAATTTGTAAAAGGTTGTAAAAGCCATGGGTTTGGGTGAAGTCATCCAAGAACATATAAATTTTCAAAGAAGAAAATCAAGGGCCCACAATCTAGGGAATTTCATAATTTAAGCAGAAACAGATTTCATCTCCCTAGGAGACAAAGCAAGGATAGAAAGGAATCTTGAGAGTAGTGAAGATTTGGAACGGCAATTAGAAAAGAAGCTCGTGAAGGCTGTGTAAAAGGATTGCTGAGAGCAAACACGGTGTTGAGAACCCATCTAGGTTTTGATAGCAAATGTTTTGCCTACCACTTTATGCAATGAACTATTCTTGCTATGCCATACTGTGGTTCTCCTTTCCAACTTAATTATGTTTCTGACTACCATTGTTACTGTTTAGCAAGATTATTTTAAATTCTAAGAGATTATCTTGCAAGGAAGAATTTCATTTATACCTGAATTTTGGTGATCTGCAGTTATAATGAAGAACATCTCTCTTCCATCATCTGGATCCATGATGAAAATGTCAAAGTGCCCCTGAGACAAGGATCAAATGTTGCTGAAAACTGCTGTCCCTCTTCTAAACCTCTGTACAGATGTGACTGAAAGATAGCAGTATCTAAGCATCTGGCCTGGCTTGGTCAGCACAGCCTGAGTGAGCAGGCCAAAATCTGTCAGCACCAGATGCTAGCCAGGTCCCAGAGAAGCCCAAAGTGATCTGAACAGAAAGAGGAAACACTGATATGTTTGTGGCCAAACTAATTAGCAATGGAAATAAAAGGGCACTTAAAGAAGGAGGAAGAGGAAAAGGAGGAGGGGAAGGAAGAGAGGAGAGGAAGGGAGAAATTTTTCAAAAGGACGAATCCCGGGGTGCTCAAGGAGAGTTAAGCACCCCAACCCTACCCAAGCCTGAAGGACCGAGCAGAGGTGGCATCGTCTACTTTATGTGCACAGGAAAAAGACTGCGGGAGGTCTGAACAGGGTGCAGATTCACCCCAGGGTTAAGGCAGAGTCTTAGAATGACTGAGTTCATTTCAGACCTACATGTCTTTGCCAATTCCATCCTCATATTTTGGGAGTTTTCTGCATAGATGATTAACCTGTATCTTAGTCCAAAAGTCAGCAAACTACATCCCAGGGGCCAAATCTAGTCCTCTGTTTTTAGAAATAAATTTTTATTGACACACAGCCACACCCATTAATTTATGTACTGTCATGGCTGCTTTCACACTACAACAGCAGAATCGAGTAGTTGCAACAGAGGATGTATGGACTGCAAAGCCTAAAATATTTACACCCTAGCCCTTTAAAGAAAGCGTTTTTTGACCCCTTTCTTAGTATGAAGACACTTTAGCTTGAAAAACAGCTGTGCCTAAATTCATCTTATATGGCTGAACCACTTTATAGCATAAATACACAGACACACACACATACACATGCAGAAGAAACTGAGAATTTAAATGGCTAAAAAATGCAATCTGCATTCTGACTCTGAATTATATTTTTTAAATGTTGCATAGACTTTGTTTGGATTACCCTCTTTTCTCCCCCTCCAGGCTCTGTCTTAATCTTCCCAAGTGAAATCTGTCCTTTGCTTCATGTTGTCTTGTAACTATATTTCAATAGCACTTAATCAGTGATAAAACTGCTTTGATTTATTCCCAGCTGTGGATATTATTGTTGAAATCTGTGTAAGTGTTCCGACGTGTTATGATTGGAGCAATAGCATTTAAGAGTCCAGAGGCAAGTCAGAAAATTAACAACTGAGTTTTCTGATGCCTAAATTAACTGCACAGACAACGCTGAGTACAATGAGAAAGTTTTGTAGAAACTTACTCGGCAGTATGTAAAGTGTTGAAATGGCTCACCCATTACAAGTACTACATCGCAAGGACAAGTTCTCATTGCATGTACTTCCCACAGGCAGTACCACAGTTTCATTTAAAGGATAGCTGGCTGCACTTTTCTTCTGGGACACTTTTATTCATGTAACACATAGATTGTTGATGCTATAGCATCTAATATGATATTTCTCAATTCTGCAGCAAAACTGAGCCCCAGTAGGTGCTCTTGTGGTAGGCTCTGTTGAAGCACCTGCAGGAATCTTCAAAGAACAAAGCAGAAAAAAGACATGTGATTATAAAAGCAATCTATGTTCAGTGCAGAAAAGTTGGACTAGAGAAAACACAAAGAAAAGCAAAGTGACCTGTAATCCTAGCACCTACAAATAACAGCTCTTTAGTGTATAATCTCCCAAACTGTTTTTTTAAATTCCTATATTATTCATGAAATGAGATAGATCCTGAAAAAAACATGTGAGTCTAGAGGATATTTAGAATAATTATGTTCTCAATTTTTCAGTTCAATTTCTGGCACTTTATTTCTTCTTGTAAACCTTCCTTAAATGCTGTTATTTCACTGCCAGATTACCTGCGGTTTGAGTTGTGGTATGTGTTAGAGTTGGCCACGATATTTTATTGTTTGCTGTTTTTCTAAATCTGAATCTGCAAATTGAAGAGAGAAGTTTTCAATACCTATTTTTTCGTTGATTTTAGTCAATTCTCTTTGTCGATAATTTACAAATATTTCCAAATACAGATGCTATTAATATTATCCATTGTCAAGATTGCAAGGTGTTGCCGGCCCAGAGTTCTTTTTTTCTATACGTAAACTCAAAATGTTTGTTTTTTCATGAGACAAATAGCCTTTAATGTTTATAGGGGCTCTGTAACTGTCATAAGTCTTTATTTGAAATGATGATATTATATTTTTTCCTAACAAGACTAAAGATTGTCACAACCTTAAGTTGTATAGTTTTACTCCATTGTTGTGGGTCTAATTGTTTCTCTTTCTAACTAGACTTTGAGCTCCTTGTGAGCCAAGAATATGTGTTTTATCTCTATATTTTCAGTACTTTGTCTAGTCTCTGGCACATAAAAAATACACGCTTAATAAATTTGTAGAATAAAGGGGGAATTACTTGCCCCAAACCATCTATTAATATAATACCAGAACCATGTCCTTAATTGCCCTAAGTGTTCCCTTATTTCCCCTTATGTTAACCAATATAGTATAGTTCAGAAAGTAGGCTCTTGAGTTCAAAGTCTATAGGCACAGTGAAGTTCAAATCTGAGCTGCTTCCACCTCTTAGCCATGTGACCTTGGCAAAGTCTGTGGACCTTAGTACCACCATCTACAAAATGTCGGCAGTAATAGAGCCCAGTGTACACAATTGTTGCAGGTGAAATGAAATAATGTCCTGAAGTGCCTTGCCCATTCTAAGTGCCCAGCAAATTTTAGTGTTTATTTCCCTCTCTCTCTCAGTCATTTTTTTATATTAGAATAAACTGTAATAGCCACTTTATAAGTTTAAGAATGTTTTATGGTGGATAACAAATATTAATATTAAAAATGAGTATATGCTATGAAAATGTTATTCATTATTATGGTTTCTTCTAGGTTCATTTCACTTTTAATTGTGGATTCACAAGCACTTGAATAACATAGTTCACATGGGCCTGTTAGTTAATTTTGTACATTATCTTGTACCCATTTTATCTAGAGAGAAATTAAGGAATAAGGGAAAGATGTAAGTCTCCTTAAGGCTACTCGGTGATTATAAACAGTAAGAAACAGAAGTTCTGTAACAAGCTTCTCATGCTGTTGAGTACAATCTTCCTTTCACACAAAAGGCTGTTCTGAAGTATCCACACAAGCACAGGCGGGCTGAGGGTTTCTGTGTTAGGTACCGTGTCTTGCTGAAGTCTGCTAAGAGCCTCTGCATTAAATTCATAATGAGATTAAAATCTACTGTTCTTAGAAAAAGAAGAGTTGAGAATGTGTTACGAAAGCCATTTTGTCTCATCATATTAATGTTGATGCCCTCTTATCCCAGAACTTGGCTAAAGCTGGAGCCAAAATCTGTATTGGTTTCATTTTAAGTGGCCTTGTGAACAAGTGCATTCAGACGATGAAGGGACGGAAAGTCACACAGGGCGCCCGAGCTCCTAGATGGGCACTCTCAGATGGGGCTGGCGGTTGTCCCAGCAGGTTGAACCTGCCTGATTAATGTTGCTGCGAAGGAGGAGCTGAATTTTTCAGACACTGCCAGTTGTTTTTATTGTAATCATGGTGGCAAAACTGGCATTAATGAGCATGATAGATTAGATATTTAAAAAGGTCCCCAATTTTCTAATCTATTAATAATTTGAAAGGAGCTACTCAGAGTAGACAAATGTTTTCCTTCTGTAATCTTCCAGAAAAAATAGTATGCAGGGACTGCATAGATAACGAAGTCAAGTCATAATGTACAGCCTATGGATGGTAGGAACATAGCAAGTAAGCACCTTGCTAAGCACCTTGCTACTTAACTTTTAAAGAAAAGTTAAGTATATGTATTCCTATTCAAGTTTAAGCTCTCTCTCTGCTTCGTAGTAGACTTAGGTAAGCATGGTTTCTTATTGTTTAAAAAAAGAAAAGAAATTTTTAGGTACCCAGGATTGGCTTTCTCCCTTGCTGGATGACACCAACTAAATGAAATAATCACTGGTGACGGTGGTTACTAATTCTCTCAGCCTGTGGGCCCGGTTCATTCTGAGTAAGCCAGGCAAGCTCCAAGCTCAAGCTCAAGCTCAAGCTCCCTCAGGTGTGCCTGCCTCCCCAAGCCCCTGCTGCTCAGTGAGGTGAAGAGTGCCCGATCTCTTCCTTGCTTGTCTCAGTTGGGGGTCTATTGTTAAGACCTGCCTGAAAGCTGGCAAAATGACATTCCCTGGTGTGATTGAGTTTTAATGTAAGATTACAACCATAGATCAAAGTGAGGAGGACATTTGGGCAGGGGCTCTTAAGAATTTTAGAGCCAGAGCATAAAGAAGATAATTATACTGTATGATTTAAGGTTGTTTCCGCACGTGTCACTCATGAGCAGGACTTGTCCTCTAGTTTATAAAGGGCTTTGGGTTTTTTTTCCGTCGTCTTCTCAATATTTCCTGTTATTTAGTATCTAGAAGACCTTTTGAGGGCTGTGACTAAAGAAGGCAGAACTGGTCTATAAATAGCTTTTCCTTATAATGATAATTACCCGTTTATACAGACAGCATATTCTGGATTTGTTATCCATGAATTCAGGAACAAAAAGAAAAATAGGACCAGTAATCTGGTAGTGTCAAAGTCCTTTTGCTCTGACTTCACCAATTCAGATTTTAAGAGAATTCAGTCCCAGCTGGGCTTAAATTTGCCTTTGCATTGCTGCCCTATGTTTAACAAGTGTTAGAATAACAAAATCATGTTGCTTCCCTGGATACCCATATGGAAATTCCTCCTAATGATCTGATATGCTTCCTTTTTAAACTAAGGGTTGTTGTGCAACAAGGAAGGTTTTCCCTTTTTGCCATGGCTTCCAGGGACTAACTTTCATGCTCAGTTATGATTGCTTCCTTTAGCCTAGATTTCTGGAAAATGAATCCTTTTCCCTTTGTAATCGGCTTTACCCACATAATAACAGATGCATTGTTTTATCTTTTCTGTTAATATATTTACTATGTCAGTGAGTGTATGTTACATCAAAACATCTTTATGAAATGTAGTTTTAAACTGCAAACATTTTTGTCACAGGAGTACATGATTATTACTTTAAAAAATAGAAAATGTAGAGAAGCAAAAGTAAAAAAATGAAAATAACCCCTAATTTCACCAATCAGGAAATAATTTGCTTTTAACGTTATGGTTACTTAACTTTCTATGGCCCAAGCATAAAATGGGGGTAATAACCAGACTTCACCTCTAATTTAGCCTCCTAAGGTTGCTGCGAGTATAAAACATTTTACTCCATGAGCTGCTCTTAGCACAGTACTGGGGATTAAATGGGTATTTAATAGGGGTTAGTGGTTATTGTTGTGTATTTTACCACAGACCTTTGTTCCTGGGCATATATGACAAATCATTTTTGTAAGTAAGTATGGGCATGCACTCAGTAGAATCATGGTATTTGAGAGCTGCAAGGTGTTTGGTGTTTATCTATCTAGTTTCTCAGCAGGGGGTTCAAGAAATCAACCGGGGAGTTGGGAAGTTCTTTACAGCTGTTCAACTGTTTCTGATTCTACCTCAGGACCTACTGAGTCAGAAACTCCAAGAATAGATATGTGTGTTGGGGGTGAAAAATGAGGTAATTCTGGTGGGAGTACCTGTTGACTGGACCCACCAGGTTGTAGCCAGGTCACCTTTAACAGGTGAAGAAGGGAAGTACCCTGGAGGCTGAGTGAGGGGATCAGGATCACACAGGTGTTCAGGTGGAGCCACAGTAGAGCCTCGGTCTCTGAACGGCACCCTGAGCTGGCTCTGCCAGGCAGAGGGCCGCCAGGCAAGTCTGAAGAGATAAGTGTTTTGTATGAGCTTGGCAGCACGATAATCTGTTGCTGCATATAGTATTCCATTTTAAGACACACCATAATGTTTGCTAGCAGTTAATTCAGGTGACCAAATCTGCATTTGTTGAAAGTAAAAATAGCCAGCTATTTGGAAAGCTGAGATGGAAGGATCACTTGAGGCCAGGAGTTGGAGACCAGCCTGAGTGATACGGCAAGATCCCATCTCTTGAAAGGAAGGAAGGAAGGAAGGAAATACACAGCAAAGAGAAAAAGCATTTGTTTATATTTCAAAGCATTCATGTTTTATTAATTCATTCTGACCTTCTCTCATCAGTCTGAATCAGTGAAATTTTACTGCATTTCAGCTTCTGAGTTTAGATGGTTTCGAGGGCAGGAGGAAGAGGAAGTTTGTTCTGAATTTAAAGTTTTTCAGTTGGCACCTTCTCGTGAAGTCCTCGGGGCCTTCATTTCACAAGGGGGTCTTCGGTTGCAGAGCACTCATATCTGAGAACCAACCGTGGAATATAGAAGATTCACATCATTCCTGGAAGTTCATTTTCCTCGTGAAAATATTTAAAAAGCTGTGTGCTATAAGTTGATCCATGTTTGAGAAACTACTAGAAGAAAAAGCCAACTGCTTGAAGGCTGAATGAATTAAGGCCGTGATGGGGTGATTTGTAACGTTTCTAAATATTACAGGTGCAGCTACAATCTTGTATGACATTGCCCTCGCCACTGCACATGACTGATTCTGTAAGGATCGACATGTAGGTGTTTAGATGTTTCACGTGTCTGCTTGACATAAACTAATGATGTAGGCTGCTAAACATGGTGACATGATTAAACAGGATGTTAATTAGCGGCTCCTCTAAGAGTCTTGATCCTTCCTTTTAGCAGCCTTTGTTATGCATGTACAAGTTAAAGAGACAGAAATGGCTGTTCCCTGTATAGCATCTGTTAATGGCAATGGGGATTCAAGAAGGCGCAGTTAAGCTACCTAGTGAGACATATAGGTCCATCTTCTTGTCCTGGGGGTTGTCCAAAACCATGTCTTCGTGGGAAGGAACATGGCAATTTTCTTGCAGGCAGTAATCATTTGTACTATTACTTAGTTGTCATGTATTGATGATCCCATTTCAATCAAACATATCTCATTCAGAGAGCTTTTGATGGGAGGAATTTTTGGAAGGGTTTAGGAAGGTTAAATCTGTGAGACATGGCTTCCATCTGGAATGCATTAGCTACAAAGATTTATTAGTCAGAGTGCCTCTGCATAATGTTCCATGGAAAGCGGGCCCTGCATCTAATTTCCAGTGTGATGTCTATATGAGGAGTGATCTTTGAAATATCATAGGTGACAATCAAGTTTGTTATAAAAATAGTAAATGCCCAGGATTTTCATGGCGGCTATTTTAAATCCCTCATGAGGGCTGCTAAGCAGGTAGTTGATTTGTTGACAAATGATAAAACTGTAGGAATAGCAACATGCATGAAATTTTAAAATGGGGTGGACCTTTTAAGCAGAAAAAGACTCTTAGGAAAATTATGAGCATTTAGTGTTTTCATTTACCCTTTCTTTGGGCAAGATAGCATTAGAAAATAATAAGACCAGTGCTCAACTATGTGAAGAAGTACATCCCTCTTCTGATTAAACTCATTTTTAAGAGCTAGTGTTGTTGATCAATAAGTGAGGCAGGGAAAGCTTTATAACATCTCATATGTTACACAGCCTGAGACTACATTGTTCTCAGCTGTAATGTGATTGGTATAAATTAGAAATTATAGGAGTGCTAGAATCCCAACTCTGCTGATCACTATGTGGAAGGAAGGCGGAGGTGGCATGTAGCTCAGGCTTACCTGTGCTACTGTTCTTTTAAAAGATAACAAACAGAAAAGCAGAAATGGGGGCAGGGGGAGGTTGAGTCTGGGTTGCAGAAATCAGGATCCAAAACCAGAAGCCTCAGACTTCCTCCTCCTCACCTACCTAGTATTCAGTCGCCAATGGTAAGGGAACAACGAGGGCAGATGCAATCCCACAAATGCTTTTTATGCCATCAGGAGGCAGTAATGGTTTAAGATGTCTTCCCTGGCTGTGCCATATCTCCCTGAAACTGAAGGGCAAAGAATTAACGCCAGGTGAAGGGCGAGTCGCTGTCCAAATATTTATCAGTGAATTTAGGTCACACCACAATGCCCAGTTGTGTCATTCCCTCTCAACATAGGAAAAAGTGTTCTGTATCCTGGATACGAGTTCAGTACTAAATTGTTCTCTAAGGATTACAAGGGAAATGCTGGGGCTCAGCAATTTTCTTTTACCCTCCTGTTGGGCTTCTGTGCCACTGGGTGGTTTTGTGCCAGACAACAGAATTGAGAGTGAAGTAGTGCTAGCCACAAAATGCATGTTAGAGAATGAAAAGAGATTTTACTGCAAGACCTCAAAGAGCAGGGATTGGGTTTTTCACTTCCAAGTGAACATTTACAGGTCCTAAGCTTGAAATGCTTCTTTCTCTTCTGCATCCACTGCGCATGCTAAGAAGGGCACAGCTGGAGCAAAGCCTCCCACTACCGAGGGAGGACACGTTCCCAGAAACCCACATAGTCAGAATCTTTCTTAGGTAGGATGTATTTGACGACCTTTAATTTCTTCCATTTTCCCATCAGGTCTTAGCAGGGAATTCCATTCCTTCCTTCTTTCAGGCAGAGGGATATCAGGTCTCCACACACCCACGTCCCAGATGTATTTCCCTGTTACCAATGTGTCCCCCCATCCCTTAGTGTAACCTTGCCTTCCTCACGTATGAGTCTGGCTTGCTCTCTGGGCTTGTCTTGACCAGAATGATGGGATGGTGCCAGGTCTCCTCCCCAGCTGATGCCTCATTTCAGTAAGTCAGAGCAGCACTCTGGCCAACCTCTTGTTTGCAGGAAGCTTGTGTTTACCAAGGTCTCCCTGTGTCCTGAAGTCTTTGCATATGATTTAATGTGAACTAAATAAGACAATGGAAACCATGATAGCTTCCCAGAGGCACATTGGTTGAGCCATCTCCACCTTTGGCATATAATTGAAAATGCTTTCAATGACACAGCTATTGCGGAAGTTAAGTTACTAATCCAGGAAGTTTGGATATTATAGTAAGATTACTCCGGCCTGCTCAGTTGTCCAACTTACTTCAGTATTCTTTGATGACATTTATATGATTCTCATTGTCCAACATCCATGCCCCCTTTTCTGAGTAATGCTTTGTTTTCATTCATTATTCATCTATTTTCAGGCAAATAAAGTCCTGCCTGAACAATTTTCACATTTCCTTAAGAAAACTCTTCCTTTTGATTCAAGTAATCTTTCGTTTTTTAGAAACTTCTGTGGTTTAGGATTAAATTAATTGCTTAATGTAGACTTGAATGCATGGAAATACTCAGAAAAAAATTTCGAAAACATTATAAGGAAAAATAATCAGGTTTTCTTTTATGTCGCAATCTAGGTTCTTTTTGATATTTTGAATCACTTTAAATTTTCTCTATTTTGATAGCGATTAGTAAATTGGAACAGATTTTTTTTTTTTGAAATATATCTGAGATTCAGAACTTCTTTTAAGTTGCATAGAAAAAAAATACCATGAAGTTCTGTGAGCAAAGTTTTATAAGTGAAGGTTAATTTTACTAAATCCATAAAAAATTATTTTTATTTCAGTTAAATTCTTGAAAAAGTGAAACAACATTAGCATGTTAGTTGTCATATCTGAAACAGAAATTTAACATCTTTGAGATTTGACTTTAGAAAGCAGTTGCAGTCATGCCGTCTACTCTTTTTTAGGGCAAAATTTTAACTGGGTGCTCTGTGATGTATGAAAGAAATCTACCAGTCATTTTAGGCAATTCAGTAATAATAATTACACAGTCACATTCAAAAAAAAAACCTGGCTGTTGGATTATATTGGCTACATATGATACTTTCATATGTAACAATGGGATAAGAAAATCATAAGATATTATACAAATGTAAGGTATTATTATTGAGTCACTTAACCTATGAGAAAAGCTGCAGATTCATTCGATTATCATAGTCCTGGAAATCTTCAGTGGAAAGCATCAGCAGTTTTACTACATGGGCACTTAAAATCAGTGTCATCTCAAAGTCATCTAGTCCGGCAATCTAAGGTAAGTCAGTTTATCTCTCTGAGTCATCTGTAAAACAGGAATAATAATTTTATCTCATAGGATTGCCAGTAAATTATCAAAGGAGTGTTTTGTAAAGGTGATACACAAAAGCTGATTATTTTCTGTTTTGTAAACTTGATTCACCCCTCTTACAGCAGCATGTCCTGTCTTGAAGGAACACATTACACAGCTCTCACCTTAAATATCACTGATTCCATAAACCCCTCCTCACTGGGTCAGGCTCCTTCCCTTTTCCACGAGTGCCCAAGAACCCTCTTTCCTTCACATACAATTCTTCATTATCATGATCCGTTCACTCCCTGTCATACTTGGTAGACTGTAGTAGACTCTTTAAGGATGGAGATTATTTATTTCTGCCTAGTGTCCAACATGGTGCTCAGCACACAGTAGTCATTCAATAATTATATACCGAATGAATAAATCAATGCATAGGAAATTACGCATAAGGTGATTACTAGATTCTTCTTCCAGGGATTTTATAGTAGCATCAAAGATGTGGCCTTCCACAAAAAAATAATTGAAGGCCTATTACAGGTATACTTGTATGCATACAGCTCTATTATGGGCATACTGTTTTACATATTTTTGTTAGTGACATCGGCAATAGAAATAAAGGTTGTTTTATAATTGCCCACAGGACCTCAAGTCTAAATGGTTGCTTTGTACTGTTGTGCTTGAATACAACCTGCGATCTCTGGAGTTTAACCCTCTGGGCAAGGTATATTGAATACTGCATAGCTTTATGAAGGAAATCAAAATATTTCACCCCAAAATATATTTTTTGACATACAGGCAACCCTTATTTCACAGCTCAAAGTAGTTTGGCTTTAAATTTCAACAGAGGAAAAAAAATTGAATAACAAATAAAAATAAAATTAGCATGTATAGTAACATTGAAAGAAGTGATGTAACTCTAAGTTTCTGTCTCTTTGTTTTATTTTGCACTATATTTTCTCAATATGGCAACTAGGCAACTCTATGTTATACAAGGAAATGTTTGGCTTTTGCACATGCAGAATGCAAATGTTCCCCCAAAAGCTGTGACTCTTCCCCCCAAATTTATATGCATTGAATTTTTTTTGGAATTTGAAACTTCCTAAACATCCTAAATTTTTATAAGCTTCTCATGACATCTTTAGTGAGTTCCTTTGATTGTTGTTGTTTTGTTTTTTGCCTGCCAGACCCATTATTTAGATACTTAAAGAATATTTTAAAATCAGCAAGCAAGGACACAAACCCACCACCAACAATCCAGATGTACAGATAAATCAGACACTGAGCTTAGGAAGTTAAGACACTCAAAATCAACTTGGCGTTGTGAAGATATGGGAGAGGAAGAAGGTAACATTGGCCTAAAACATTTAAAAAATAATCTTCTGTGAGTTTTGTTAATCATGTCATTCTCTATTTCTTAATAACAAGGAAATTTTTGAGCCAGACATCATATTAAAGACTCTCCAAGGATAACTTATTATTATCAATGAAACTATTGCTAATAACATCATTAATTAAATATTTTCAAAGCCCGACTCTTGCCATGCATTTATTCACTAAAGACCTGACCTTCAAGCCTTTTTTAATGACAATTTTTGTTTAATAGTAAAACCATGGAATAATCTCCAGTTTTCTTATGATCTTTTCCCTTGCCTCTAGGAATTTGGGTGCTGAGTTAGCCAAAAGAGATGAATGTTTGCCTTATTTTGAATACCTTTCAGGGTCTGGGCAATTCAAGTGAGAAGCCTATTTGGTGTTGTGTAAAATGGTTTCTGTCAAAATCATTTCTATAACTGTTCTGCCTATTTCAATAAGATAAGTTTTATCCTGGTGTTTTAAAATCTTTTCATTTGTGGCATTTACAGGATTGTTATTATCAGATAATAACAGCTAATACCTAGATAGACAGTATGGGTCGAACATCTTAAATATGTTCACGAAAGGTTTTTATGTAAGTTCTGAGGGAAAAATCACAACCTGATGGGCATAAGGGAAGATTTCATGAGGGAGATGACGTTTGGTTAGGATTTGTATTCCCTGTGTGACTTTTTGCCTTGAGCAGGACCATTGCCATGTTTGTAGTAACTGACAAAAGCAGGTTCCAGTTGCAGGTTGGAGCTTGCACTTAGGATCCAGTGGGGAGGTTGTGAATGGAGGATCAATCTTCCTAAGCAACACCTAGGAGGAAGCGTAGCTTAGTGCGGGCTTACACTAGAGCCTGTGATTCCAATCCCTGCTCTCCCATTTCCTCTGGGGACAGATGAGTTAGCCTGTCTGACCCTCAGTTTCATCTTCTATGAAATGGGGACAGTACTAGTCCAAAGTTCATGAGGTCGTTGAGATGTTAGTGATTTCAGTGGAACTGAAGGGTTGTGAATATGCCCTGATACTTCTAAGGGAAAGGCTACTTGTAAGGAAACTCTTTCTGCCCTTCAGTCACAAATAATGACGACTCCTACTTGGTTTATTTTTATCTGTTCTTTCCATGACCGAGCACTAGGTAAACTGGAAAGCATCATTACAGGAAATCAGTTCACATGGGCATGTGTTAAAAAAGTGTGGTGAACTGGAGCAACCTGCACTCTCACCTTCCCTGTTTCCAGTTAGCTTCTCTGGGCCACGTTACGCAAGTCGCATGATCTTTGTGGACGTATTTCCTCACCTGTAGCCTAAAGTTGTGGGACTAGATAATCCTCACAGCACTGTGATATCCTTAGGGCTGCTTGCAGACCTCTGGTTGTCCTCTCCTTCTTGTCACAAGGATAATTGAGCTTTCTGCCCCTTTGAGATCTGGTGAGACCACATAACTACTTCTGGCCAATGAGCTGTGAATGGAAATGACATGTTTCATGCAGACTGACACGTTTAAGGACAAGACCCTCTGAAGTTCTCTTTCCCTCTTCCATGACAAAGGAGGTGGCTCTGAATCCTGGGCCCTGGAGGAAGGGTAGGAGGGAGCAGTGTCCCCAGTGACCCATGTTGGACTTGAACATGAGTGAGAAATGAGCTACCATTTTTTTAAACCACTCATAAAGTGGGGTTGTTATTCCAGCATAAAACATCTCTGCCGAATTGTGCAGGAACCTTCCAGAACAGGCACCAGGGAAGACTTCAGGGCGAGCGAATGTCGGAAGTCATAATGGCCATGAGTATATGCTCTGGATTCAATCCTAGCTCCATACATTACCAGCACCATGACCTTATGCTAGTTGCTTAGTCTCTCTGAGTTTCCATTTCCTTATGTGTAAAATGGGAATAACATCATTGGTTACCTAATTGAGCTGGTATAAGGATAAAATGAGTCTTGCATGTAGCGCATTTTAGAAAACACCTGACAGAGGGTAGAGCAAAAATTCTTATTATTCTGATTTTAGCATTCCACGAGTCAACAGTTTCACCATCCTTCTATATTTCTTATTGCTCCTGTTGAGGCAGACTGAGGGAGTTTATAAGAAATATGGCAGTAGGCAATGGCTTAGAAAGTAAAGGGGCTGGTCCCTTAGCCCCTTTAAGGCCAGCAGCTTCTATAATACTAGGAATCAGAGGTGTCTCTATTACTGTGATTTCATTACATCCTAGTCAGCCCATTTCTAAAAATAGGAGTCGAAGCCACTAAACAAATCTGTAATAATCCTTTCTAAGTAGCCATCATCCAACCAGTGATATTTCCCTACAAAAACTTCTTTGGGAAAAGAGATTATGTATTTGTCTCACCTTGGATCTTGCAAATTTATGTCACACTTTGTGTCTTTAAAGCTTTCGAACAAACATTAAATTGATTATACAATAAAGGCAATAGCTCATTTGGAATATTTACAAGAAAACCCCCATAGAATGAGCATAATGAGAAAAATAATGAAGCAGTAATTATAATTCTCAAGGCTAATAATTTTAATAATAATTTATACTTAAACAGCTCTACACATAAGGAGATTTCAAAGGTTTATAAATATTAAGCAAGCTCCGTATGCTCTACAGTTCCTAAAACAATGCCTTAAACCTAACATTCCTGAAACATTCATGCACCATCAGTATTATTAATCTCATTTTACAAATGGATAAACTGAGGCAAAACAAATATGCCTGGAGTCAGGAATCCTTAATAGATTATCTCAAGTACTTGTACCCTAAATCAACCCAATTAGAATATCACAATATATTAATTTATATTTCAGATTTTCCAGTAGTTAAATTGTATTGCACTAACTGGTGCAACTGGTTTATATAATATGACCCATGGATTTTATGAATGTCATAGTGTCTGTATGAAAACAGTTGCAACAGGGACGATAGGTTTTTGTGGCATTTGGCCTGTCCTCAGTTGAAGTGCAAGGGAAATTTCACGTTGGATTCTTGGCATGACATATCCAAAGGGTGTGCTCTAGCCAGAAGGTCACTGCTAGATATGCCCTCTTCCTCCTCAGGAGGGGAACCAGAGCCCATAAAAAGCTGCAGTCCCTGCTCACAGTTTGTATAAGCTCCCTTTTTTTCCTGTTCCATTGTGCTCATTCACACATGATATCCCAAAACAGTTAAGTAGAATGAAGGATATTATGTCTGTCACACATGAAAAAACTGCAGTTATGGATTCACTTAATGCATTCATTGCTTTTTGGACTCTGGAGTCCCCTGGGCAGTGCCACAAATCTACATATTGGCCCCACAGTGTGGGACTTTCTAGTGAAGCCAGCATGTATATCAAAGGTTCATTATTATTGTTGTTAATTTTTTTTATTTTTATAGCTCAAATGAGTCGCCCTTAACTCATGGTAACAGTAAGTGCTGCACTGGCCAAGTACATCACAGTAATCTATTGTTGAAATAGGTCCCTCCTGGCTCTATGGTGAGTGTCGAGGTCCTGCCTTCTGAATTAATCCCAAAGCATCGGTGACATAGCCGACCCATAGCAGAGAGCCTAAAGCCACTGCTTCTCTATGAAGTTATTTGAGAGATCTACCCCTCCTAATCTTCCCAAGTTCAGTTTAAGATAGATCTCTGATTCCTGGTGTCTTGCATAACGATGCAGATGAAGCTGGTAGTCACTTATTCCCACGAACATTTACTGTTCGTGGCCGCAGCTGTGATACAATTGTGCAGAGCATGCTGTCCTTTTGCACTGGCCATGCATGAGGATAGTTCTTTGATTTATGGTTATTGGCTCAGTTTGGAGAGGAGCTGGGAGCTATTTGCACCTTCCTGCATGATGCCAAGCACTAAGCCTTTGTTCAGAAAGCTGCCTGGTCCTGGGTGGTGGGCCTAGGCTTGTCTGGCAGCTTCTGCAGTTGCCTGATCCCCACACCTATGACCCGAGGGGCCTGGCATGTAGAAAGCACTTATTATTGTTAGCTGTTGTTATTATCATCATCATCTGTTTCATCATCAATATCATGGTGTTGTTATTATTATCCTTCCATTGACATAGAAATGGCAAATAGGGATGCCACTGTGGCGCCTTTAATGTGCACTGCCTTTAGCCACATGCTGTTAAACTACTCAAAGGTTCTTTTCACTTGAATGATCAATAACCAAACAAATTATGTATTTGCAGTATCCATTTCCAGTTTTATTTATGAATCCATGGTGGCGGGGACTATCTGTTTTGATTTTTCTGAGGCATAGTTTTCCTGCTTTGACTACAGTAGATGCTCAATAAATACTATTGAATGAATAAATAAGTAAATGAAATCTTTAATTCTGTCAACTCAAAAAATTAGACTATTTTAAGTGGCCATTCTTAAGAAATCATGTGGCCACACTTAAGAAATTAGATACCTACTATGTATTCTCCAGATAGAAAAGTTTGAATTTTGGCTACTGTCTTGAAGCAGTTTATAGTAGATAAAAAGATCAGTCACATGCATGTAAGTAACCAAAAAATAAGATTATATAGTACATTTATTCAGTCATGATGTTTAGTGTTCTTGCTGTTATTATTAGCTTTTGTTGAGCACTTACTATGTGCCAGGCACTTTTTAAAATACTCTAGTACCTTGTTTACTTCTCACAGAAAAAAATCTATTGTTATTATCTGTGTTTTACAAATGAAGAAATTAAAGCTTAGGAAGGCTACATACATTGCCTTATATACATATATTGTCATATGGTTTATGAGTGGTGGAGTTGTAAGACATAACATGCTTAACCTTTATATACTAAATAAAAATGGTTATTGTGCTCTTTTTTCTTTTATAAAACATTCCTTTGATATTCCATTTACTTATATTTTCTCTTTAATTTCATATAATATATGGCATATATTAATTTTATCATTATTTGGTTTTATATGTTCTTAGTTTAGCCACCTCAAAGCACACAGGATCTAACAGATACATAATAGATAATACAATGCTAAATTGTGCGTGTCTGCAATAAATAAACTAATAGTTCTGAAAAAGGAGTCTTCTCTAGAAGGACAGATCAAATCGAAGTATGTAGCAAGTGTTGGGGGTGGAACAGGAACCAAACCACAGAAGTACGACGAGCCTGCGCTCGGTCCCTGGAGCGTGTGAGGGGACAGGGAGGAGACTGACTGCCCAAGAGGACCAGGCTGCGTGGGGAGAAGACGGAGCCATTGGGAGAAGCAAGAGATGGACCACGCGCCCAGCCCAAAGCATATGCAGCACGGTGGAGACAGGATTAGAAACCAGGTTGGCTGGAGCACCAAAACCAGGACCCTTGTATTATAAGCCCCTGACTTTCCTAGTAAGAGCCTCAAATTCTAGATTTTAGACTGAAAAAACACAAACACTAGAAAAAAATAGGTGATGATTAGCAAGATGTTTTTAACCTTTCAACAAATATTCACATGACAGAAATAGTCATTGCCAATTTGGCTACCCAGCAAATATTATCAGCCTTAAATTACTGTTGTCATCTAGCAATCGCATGCCTTTGGAGAAGACATGGGAAGGCTGAAGAGTTTGTTTACTCCTTGAGGGGTGACAAAGGTTAGGCTGAAAGTTTCATTTCTGTAATATATTTGTTAACTGAAGTTCTTATGTATTCATTCTCTTTTACTAAATCTGTCTGTGAGTTGAAATAATCCCAGTGCTTGTTAAATTGTTGCTCGGTTGGAAGTGACCCTCAGAATCAGAACAAGTTTAGTTAGCGGGAGGTTGGGCTGCCCAGAGGGGATGTGCCCATGCCCACTCGTGCGCACTCTCAGCAGGTGTATGTTCCAAAGCACAATTGAAGGAAGAAAAGGCGTACGGATTTCGATGCTCAGATTCTGCATTTAGACTCAACACATATACTACGTCAAATATGTCTTTCACTTTTTATGAAAGCGAAACACTTGTTTATAACAGTATATAAATTAGCAACGGAGCCTTCTCTCTTCGGGGGGAAGTAGATAGAAAACGATCTAGTTTTAGTTAAAGTTGAGATCTTGCTGCTTATCATTTAGGGGAAATCATGTGATTCATTTTTTTTCTATTTGAGCTATTGTAGAACCCACTTTCGACATGAAGTTCTATCTACTTGGCTTAGAGCAACGGAAGGAAAGGAAAAACATGAGAGCATCTATGTTTCCCAAATGCAGTTGCTTTGTAGTTAAGGGAGGCAAATACCTCGAAGCGAGGCTGGAATTTTCACTCCCCAGCCGTCTCCGGCCTTGTCTAGGCAGCGCGGCAGCGCCCTTTGTATGCCGCGGCGGTGACTCCGCTAATCTAAGCGACGTGGAGCATGGGCGGCATCGCTCCGAGGCCTCGCAATCAATACGGAGTCTTTAGATTTAAAACTAATGATTTTCTGTGTTCAGCAAAAGTCAAAATCTCTCAAAGTTGCCATTGTTGGCTCTGATTTTTCCCCAGAGAATAAGAGATGGTGTGATAAATCATCGTGCTTGCAACGCAAATAAAATGCATGTCAGAAGAGACTTGAACTAGACTGGAGATGGATAATGTGAGCCTCAAACATCTTAATTATTTCAGTCTTGAATTGAGCAAAACCCCTAAACTAGAACTGTGGTAACAGTGATTGTAACAGTAGTAGACACACCATCCGATGGGGTCATCCCACCCCCCAAGAGTACTAATGTGACCCACCCGGGCATGCAAGTGTGATCGTTTCCTCCCAGCAGGATTGTAAGTAGTTGAATGGATGACGTCAGGTGCTTTTGAATGTATCTATAAACTGCTGTTGAATGTACATAAAATTTCACCAGACTCTCTGATTTAAAGCCCTAGAGAAGGCCACCAGGCTCGTATGGAAATTAGCTAAGCATAATTTATTCATGAAAGGCAGAAAAGCTGAATTAATAAATACATGAGTATGTAAACTTATAACTGCATAAAGATCTGTAGAAAATATAAAAGCCAAGCTCCATGTGTTAACAGAAACCCTTAAGGTATGGCCACTTGGTCCTTTCTTGCAAACAGTTCTGTCTTCTGTTTTGAAAGCTCAGGTGAAAATAAGTAATAACTAAAGAAGTACATTTATTTTTTTTTGGAGGGTCTCTTTTTTTACTTTGAAAATGTAGACCTGCCTAGTGGATGCTGCTCTATGAGAATCAATCTAAGAGAATTATTTTTTTAAATATTCATGAAGGCACTAATTCCAGAGCTTCAGAAAACTGCTTCTCAGTAGGTTTAACTCATACTCTCTCTGACCGGACCCAATTCCGAGAGCATTTTCACAAAGGGTTGTCATAAATACAAGGTCTTGTCTTATTACAATAGTGGTCATCATTTTTTCCTCATCCTTACCCTGCCTATGATATACTCTGTATCAATATTATCAGCCTCATCAAGCATTGATTCGGCAGTGCTCTTTATACAGCAGAAATTGAGGTGAAGTACGTACTGTCACACTTTAAAAAAACTGTTGAAAGGAGTCTTGCCTTGTATCAAATGCCTCCTGGTGAAACTTCATTCCGAGCCTCCTGGCCACAATTAAGACCTGGTTGGAATCTGGAAGCCTGAATCTGCAGAGATGTTTCCTAGGATTGGATAATCAAGCAACAAAATTTATTTCCTACAGTTGTTGTAATTTGATCAGAACATTCCAAGGGAAGCATAGAATATTTTCATCCATCATCATTACTGATGATATCCTTTTAAGAGAGGCTGTTGATAACACTTGATATAATATTTTCATTCCTGCTCTGATCACTCTCTTCTCTTTAGACTGTTGCCTGGTTAGCAGGTTTTAGACCTTTAACTGGCCAATGGAAATGCATATGTGAAAGAAAAGGAAGGTGTGTATTCATATTATCTGTTGCTGCATTTTAAAAAATGTACCCTCAAACTTAGTGGCTTGAACCAATGACACCATTTATTTTGCTTTTGAATCTGCAATTTCGGTAGTGTTCGGCGAGGATAGCTTTTCTCAGCTTCACTTGGTGTCAGGTGGGCAGCTCGGAGGCTGGGGGCCGGAGTCATCTGCAGCTTGCTCCCACACAGTTCTGGTGATGGATGCTGCCTACCAGCTGAGATCTCATCCGGGACTTTGACTGGAACACCTACCTGTGGTCTTCCCATGTGATTGCCTGGCCTCCACACAGTATGGTGGCTAAGTTCCAAGAGTCAGGTCCCAAGAGAAAGAAAGCCAAGTAGAGTAACCTACCTCAGAAGTCATATAGTGTGAACTCCACATATTTTATTTGTTATGGCTGTCACAAAGTTCTAAGGTCAAGGAAAGGGAACATACATCCTATCACTTGATGGAGGAGTGTCCACTTGCAAGATGAGCAAGTACAGTGGATATATTGGCTCATCCATCTTTGGAAAAAACTTCCATAGTTTATGTTTTGTTGA
>RJWJ010003200.1:0-89492 GCA_004363605.1 Indri indri | reverse complement strand
AGTGACCACTGTCACCAAGGAAATGGAGTTAGAGAGACAAGTTAAGCCATAGCACTTCGCTGTCTCAACTACTGTACCCTGAAGCATATATCCAGATAAAAAGCAGCCTGTTATTGCCACACTGCAGTGCAATTCTGACACTAATTAACCAGGGTCCGTGCAGACTCCACGAGTTAAGGCTACAGTCGCCAACAAGACTACCCTTACTTCCAGACACTAGCTGCAAATCCAGGCGTTCCCAGGCCACCCACACTTCTGACCAACTGGTTATACATTCTGTGGTTCTCACAATGTTTCAGGTTTGATAGTTCACTGGAATGACTCACGGAACTCAGGAAAGCAATATACTTACAGTTTTATTACAAAGGATACAAATCACAACCAGCCACATGAAGAGACACACAGGGAAAAGTCTGGGAGGGTCCTGAACGTGGAGCTGCTATGCCTTCTCCCTACAGAATCAGGACACACCACCCTGCAGACACACCCATGTGTTCATCAACTAGGAAGCGCAACTGAGCTTTGGTGTCCAGAGTTTTTATTGGGGTTTCATTACTTAGGCATAAATGATGAAATCGCTGCCCTTGAGATCGAACTCAATCGTTAGTCCTGCTCTCCTCTGTGGAGGAAGTTGGACTAATACAAAGCTCTAACCCTCTAATCATATGGCTGGTCTTTCTGATGACAAATTCCTATCCTGAGTCATCTCTCCTTATGAAAAACTCAGGTGTGATTCAAGGGCCCCGTCATGGATAACAAAGACACTCCTATCACTCTGGAAATTCCAAGGATTTAGAGGTTACTTCTCAGGAACTGAGGATAAAGGCCTCTGTTACACAATATAGACAAATTCTCTATCATACAATAATTCCTTGGTGATTAAGAGTGTGGGCTATGGATCAGACAGGTCTGAGTTTTGTGTTGTCTTTTGGGCTTTTTTTTTTTTTTTTTTGGCTTTCTATTGTGTGACTTCAGGAAACTCACCTAACCTCTCTCAGCCTTGGTTTCCTCATCTGAAATGTGGGGTCAATAATACTGTTGACAACATAGAGATCAGCATCATTTGACAGAAATGTAAAGAAGCAACTGTGTGACAAGATGATTTTTCTAGCAGCTGCATTCAAAAAGTAAAAAGAAACAGGTGAATTTAACAATAATATATTTTTCCAAAATATTATCATTTCAACATGTAATCAATATTAAAACAATTATTAATAAAATAATTTACATTATTTTCTATGTAAACTCTTTGAAATCCAGGATATATTTTACACACATAGCCCATCTCAGTTGAGACTAGCCCCATAGTAAGCACTCAATAGCCACGTGTGGCTTGTGGCTAGTACAGTGGACAGCACGGATAGATAAAATAACTTGGCTGCTATTCCCATTAAATGAGTTAATTCTATACATGTTAGCCAGAATGTGCATGTGTTTGTGTATGAGTGTGTGTGTGTGCATAAACGCACACATGTGGAGAGGCAGCAACCAACGGCTCTGAGGCACCATGCGCCACGCTGCACCGGGAGGGCCGCTGGTTCCCGCGGAATGTCAAATAGCCACTCTCTTCTTAGGAAAGGAAACACTTCGACTTGAGGAAGAGAGGCTCTCTGAGGGACTAACCACTGCATGCTTTTTCCATACTCCCACGTCTCCCCAGCACCCGTTTTAATCTGAGCAAAAATCAACTAGCCATGGAAGATAGCTTTCAGTGGGAAAAGATACCCCCAAAGCAGTGTGCAGCCCGACGGGGAAGCCTCAAGGAGCTGAGAATGGCTGAGCAGAAGGAAGGAAGAAGGACGGCAGGAAGGAGCTTTGGCTCAAGGAGCCACTGAGCAGCTTCTCTCTGCCCTCTCAGGCCACCTTCCAGAGCCACTGCCCAGCCATCAGCTAACTGTACCCAGCCAATTGCCCACTCCACTCCCAGGAAAAAAGCTCCGCATTGTGAATCCAGAATAACTTCACTAGTAAGAGACTGATTTCACAGTAATTATTTAGGCAGCTTTGTAGCATCTGAATCTCAGGCCCTAAAGCATTCTCAAAGTTGGTTTTAAAAGATGCACATATTATGATAATACAAAAGCTCTGTGCCTTTTAACAGCAGTGTCCCACATTCAGCTGCCTGCAACCTTTGGAAGAAAGAGCTGCCCAGACGCCAACGCCCCAGCATTCGACGGTTCCCTGATTCTCACCAAAGAAAGGATGGAGCTTCCTAGCCACCCCCAAGGTGGTACGCAGAGATTTGCCTAAAAAAGGGCACATGAATGCATTTTTACATAATATCCAAGATTAATTATAATAAACTCAATCCAATTCATATATATTATCAAGAAAGATACACCAGTTATCTGTCAAATAATTATCTCCTATTTAAAGGGCATTTTACTTCAATTTGGCAAAAAGAACTCACGGGAATTATCTTTCCATCCTGAGGTGGTTGTTGCTGCCTGTGTTTGCTTAAGCGCTCAGAAGACTTCGGCATTGTACGGAAACCGGGGTTTAACCGCAGCTGGGACTCGGGGCGGAAGGACACAAACAGCTGACACAGCATCTCAGAAAGTCTGAACGCTTTGTTTTTCTTATTCTTTTTGAAGTGTTTTATCCACTCGGATTTACGAAACAAGGAGCTGTTGCTGGCCCTGCCCGTCGCTCACTTCCACAGCAGCTTCCGGTTTTTCAGCGCCGGGTGGTGCCGCCAGCGTCCTCCTCCGCACGCCGGAGACCGGACGAGGACGGACCAAAGATAAAGACGTCTCTAAAACCTCGCTGTTTCCATAGGTGGCCGGATCTCGTATTCCGGAGAGAAAAGCAGAAATGAAAAGGCGAAAGGGACTCGGGGAATAAACTCCGACTGGCAACGAGCACCCACCTTCTAAACGAGGAGGGGGCAGCGTGGGGATGGGGACGAGACTCCCAATAAGGAATTCCCTCAAGAGTGGATATTGGGAACAATATCCACTAACGGCAAATTAGTTAAGTAAAATGCGGTAATAAAACAGGGTATAGCATGAAGAAAGAAAACCTATCATGACAATACAGGAAGCAAAAGTACATGCAATATAAAGTGAAAACTATTTTCAGTTTCTATATGAGAAACTGCGAAATACGCACATATATGGGTTGAGAATGAAGAGAATATGTAAAAATGAAACTAGGCCAGTCAGGGCGTGATTAGTATATCATTTTTTTTCTTCTCTAAAATTTTCTTAATATTCCAACAGTAGGTATACATAAAAAGTCTTTGCTAAGACTTAATTTGATAAGACTTCCTTACATGGATATAGCCTATAACTTTTTCAGTATGGCACTGTTTCAGAAAAAAAAAAACAAAAAACCTGTGTAGTTATCTATCCACTCCACCCCATGAGAAACACTGGGTTTTTCCAAACCTTTAAATAAAAAGATAAGATCTACTAAGCATCAAAAAGTCTCCTACTTATATTAAACTAGTGGTGATGTCAAATCATTTTGTTGAATGATATTACTCATATATCCCTTGGATATAAGTAGATGATTAATTATTATTATTACTGTAGATATTCAATATTATGATTATGGTAAATTTTTAACAAATGTTAACTATTATGTGTTAGTCATTGTTTAAAGCACTTGTATTTATATTGCCTACTTTAATCCTCATTGACCCTATGAGCAAAGTGCCATTAGCCTCTCCATTTTACAGAAAAGGAAGCTGAGGCACAGAAAAGTTTATTTGCCCAAGTTCATAATTATAGTAAGTGGCAAAGTCAGAATTCAAACTCAGCACTCTGGCTCCAGAATCTGTGCTTGTAGCCTCCAAAATATAGTCCCTCTGCAAGAAAAGATATTAATTCCTAATAGGAAGGCTGAATATAAATGTGAAGCTCATTCAATGAGAAGTCACTTAATAGATTCATAATAAAGTTAAAAATAATTACAGAGTGACCTGCCCCACAAGATTTGTTTATTTGGACCCACAAGATTTGCTTATTTAATAACAGCTCAGATACTAAACCAAAGGATTATATGCCTGCTGGGATTTAAAAAAAAATCTAAACTGAGAGTTAGGAAACATAAATCCTAGGTCAGCTCTGCTACTAGCTACTTATATCCTCTTGAATAAGTAATCAGTTTCCATATCTGTGAAGTGGGCAGTTGGATCAAATGCTCAATAAGGTCTCTTCCAATTCTGTGATACCACACTCTAAAAAAAATTATCTTTTTTAGCCGGGCGCGGTGGCTCACGCCTGTAATCCTAGCACTCTGGGAGGCCGAGGCGGGCGGATCGTTCTGAGCTCAGGAGTTCGAGACCAGCCTGAGCAAGAGCGAGACCCCGTCTCTACCAAAAATAGAAAGAAATTAATTGGACAGCTAAAAAATATATAGAGAAAAAATTAGCCGGGCATGGTGGCTCATGCCTGTTGTCCCAGCTACTCGGGAGGCTGAGACAGTAGGATTGCTCGAGCCCAGGAGTTTGAGGTTGCTGTGAGCTAGGCTGACGCCACGGCACTCGCCCCAGGCAAGAGAGTGAGACTCTGTCTCAAAAAAAAAAAAAAATTATCTTTTTTTAAAATTCAACATAGAGTAAGTGAATGTTTGCTGTGCAAGGGACTATAATCTCTTGGTTTTTCAACATCTTTAAAGTCATCTTGAGGTTGCTGTAGTTCAGAAAATTTACCTCGTCATATAAATATGAGACCTTATAAGCAATAAAGTTCATATCCTTGAATTTATTTAAAACTTTCTTAAGATTGATTTTACTTTTCAGACTAAAGAACGCTCATGTTTTTAGATTTTTTTCTGAATTCACTAATTCTACCACCTTGATCACACACCTCACCCTCTCCTCCCCTATCACTGGAGGACCTGGGTGCTTGGAGTGACACGACTGTCGCGGTTTGAATATGTCCCTCAAGGTTCAGGTGTTGGAAACTTAATTGTCACATTAACAGATAGTTTTAAAAGGTGATTATTAGGTCATGAGGGTTCCACCCTCATAACTGGATTAAAGCCATTATTGTGTGAATAGGATATCATAGGAGTGGGCTCCTGATACAAAGGATGAGCTGGGCCGCCACGTTCTCCTTGCATCTTACACACTCACTCACCATGGGATGGTTTCCACCATGGGATGAGCCTTGCCAGATGCTGGCACCCTGCTCTTGGACTTCTCAGCCTCAAGAACCGTGAGCCAAATAAACTCTGGTTCTTTACAAATTACCCAGACTCAGGTATTCTGCTATAGCAACGAAAAGTGAACTAAGACAATGACAAAATTTTAAAGTTGATATGTGAGAGGAAAGTCACCTATTTTCACTGCGTGGCCTGCCAGGAAACAGAATTCTGCCTGCATGAATGCTACTTCCCACACAGGGTTCTGAGGGGTCCATTCTGCTGTCCTTCAAAGGTGTTCAGTATGCTTTTCCTCAGGCTCTGTCCCTGCTACACCCCCAGGTTACCCAAGCTATATTTGTAGGGTTAGACTGTAGAAAGGAAGAACAAAGATAAGAAGGACAAGGGAAGGAGGAGAGAAAAACAGGAAATAGTAAATGGTTTGATAAAATCTACATTCACTTATCCCAGAGAATTAGCATTCCCAAAGGGTAATGATAACATACTAGAGAGTCTTTTTTCACATACCTGTGGGGAAAAAAATCTACAGTTGGCATTATCATCCACACTAATAGGACAGATGATGAACATAAAGCATGACCCCTTTGGGCAGTAGAGTCTCTGGGACGTACTCACACATACCCAGCACAGAGTCCTCCTTACTCGTTTACCTAACTTCAGTCCTGTCTACTTGCCACTCTACAATGTGAGTATATTAACATGTGCAGAAAAAGGAAATCATCCTCGCATCTGCAGGCCACTAGAAGATTGCATTCTAAGGTTCCAGGCTTAAAAACACACTGAGCAGAAGCACAACAGAGCTAGGCCCAGGCTCCCCCATGCACCTACTGAGTGACCTTGGACATGTACCTAGACCGCTCTGAATCTCAGTCACTCATGTAAACTGGAGTGTGTTCATGAGATATAACACTTGTAACACAGAGTCTGGGATATAATAAACACTTCATAAATGTTAGAGATAATTATCGCAGTTCTCAAAAGTTTCTTTGATCAATTTGTTATTCCTTAAAAAACTCTGCCATGACCAAAATATAAAGTTTCTAAGGGTTGGGATATAATTTGGGCCAAGGTCACCAGGGAGCCAGCTCTACTCTAAGGACACTAAGAAGGCCACTCTTCAGAGCATTAGAATTCTCACTTGAGGATATGAGGAAGGAATATGGTATTTTAAGGCACCTCAGAGGCAAAGCACAGCTAACGCAACCATGAGGAATGAGATATATGCCTCATTTATCACTGGACATGTGGCCAGCCTGAAAAGAGACTTGTCTTTGGAATCATAAGAACTGGGTTTCAATTCTTGTTTTCCTACTCACTTGTTAATAACATGGGAGAAAATATTTAGTCTGTTCCTCAGATTCCTTATCTATACAAGCAGGATAGAAAACCATTTCACAGAGCTGCTCTGAGAACCAAACAAGACACGTATATGACAGCCCAATGCCCAGCACGTAGAAAGCATTCAGTAACTATTAGTTGTTTTTTTTTCCCCCAAACTGTGTGGAAAATAATTTTCTAATTCCAGTGATGCTAGGTTGGTAAGACCCAGAGTACTTACATGTGATTAAGTGATGTTTCACTGACAGATTAAAATATCACTTCATAAGAACCTATAAGACCCGCTTTTAGAATCTTATCATAAAAATGTGGTATTTTAATAAGAATAGAAATAAAAGACCCAAAAAAATATCTTCTATCCTTTCAGGGAAGACCCTCTTAGAAGTTTGTGTCTAGTCTTATTATTTTAAGAGAGAAGCAGAGACACTGTAATGACAAATGACAATAACATACAGCCTTGAACACTAGATCCCAGAACTCAGGTTCCGGAGCTGGAAGACGTGTTGCCCTCACCCTGAGGGGACCCTCTGCCCACGAGCTGTTCTTTTCTCTCTAGCCTTTCCCCAGTCTCCCACCCGCCCACGCCCCGCCCCTCTTTGTTTTTCTTCTCTCTGGCCAGTAGCAACAGCTGGTAATATTTAGCCCAATAGTAGTGGACCCTGAGGCCATGATTCAAAGAATGTGAGGTTATTTCTTCCATAAAATAAACAGAAGGTATTAAAGAACTGGATAGTGATGTTCTGATGCAAAGTGGTGTTTGCCTCCCCACCTCGGGACACAAAATAAGATGAGTGAACTCACATTAGAACAGGAGAGGCTTACACTCCTCAAAGGGAGGACAAGCCTGATGCTACCCCCACCCCGCCATGCAGTTTCATCCATGTACTTGATGCTAGAAATGGACAGCAGATGCCTGGCGGTGGAGTGCTAAGGCAAGAAAGCAAAATCCCTTTGTGGCAAGCACTCAGGAAGAGTTGGGCTTGGTTTTGTTTTCCATGAAATTCAAGTCTGGGTGCAGGGAGTGGGTAGGCCTTCACCAGGAATAAAACATTAAGGGCAATACAGATAATTTGATGAATCCACAAACCCTTTTCTTTCTGTAAGTGATCTTCTACTTTGCCAGAGGCAGAGCGCGATGTAACAGCCTTTATCTTGTAAGAAAGTACCAGGCTGCATAGTTCATTCCCTCATCTGAAAGCACAGGCTCAAGGTCCCTTCTCCTTTAAGTTATACAAAATGTGCTTCTTGCTTGGGGTGAGGGTAGAATATGTGTATATATATTCATATGTACATACATATATTCTCTAACTTTTAAGTAATAATAGATGATATAGATATAATCTGGAAAAAATGATACTAAGATCTTGCTCTTGGGTTATGGATGAAAACATCTAAAGCATCAAAGGCTTCATAATTAGAAGATTGTATCAACTTGAATATAAAATGTATATTTTTAAATGTTTTATAATGAAACCAGTCTGTTACAATGAAACTCATTTTCCCTTCCTCTCATTTTTTTCTGAATTAGTAAGATTATACTCTGTGAGAGTATATGGCACAGAGAAACATAATTGATGAAAATTGGCCATAGAGGGGGCCATGCTCCTCTTGAAGGGGATTTAGGGGAAATAACACAGCTTTGAAATCATAAAGACATATTTTCATCCCAGCTCTGTCCCTTAGAGTGGTTTCTAATTTTGTACTTACAAGATCTTTAAAAAAAAAGCTGGCCAAAACCTTGTCTCTAAAATATTGTTTACAATGCCTATTTGCTTAGCGCATCCTCTTTCCATAGAGAGCATGCAGGGAATATAAACACAGGCCTTGCTCCCATCAGCAACATGTCCAAAATCAGTAGGGTCCAAATTACAAATTCCATACTACCACTCAGAGGAGGCCTGCCACCTCTGAGCTTTTGAGGCAAAAAGAGTATATATATTCCCTTTTCCATTAAAACCAACAAATCATTTCCTTTCGGAACAAGACATTGGAAAGAAATTCTGTTGGCCCGTGATGGACTTAGAAAAGGCCAGGCTATTTCTTGAAAGAGAAAAAAAAAAAAAAAGAAAAGGAGGAAAAGGTACAAACATGTACTTTCCAGGAGAAAAACATTTCCTGAAGATGAACCACTCCTTAAATAAGATTACGTGGTGGAAAAGGATGGAGAATACAAACACTCACACGATCTTCAAGGTGTAAAGGATCTGGAAGACTGGTCCGGTCCATATATATGCTGATTCTAGCATTTAGATTGTAAGTGTTGTCATGGCAGACCACTCAGCCTGCAGACTCGTGCCTAGCACACAGAAGGCGTTCAATAATAGTGATTGAACAAATGGATGAATCTCCTCTACCCACGGGGCTACACAGTGACAGAAACCACCTACCAGAAAGTCACTGGAAGCCTGAGATGGTTGGATACAGGGGTACATTTTGATATATGTTTTCCACCTCCTTTTAAAATTACTAAGTTCCCTAGAAGATAGTATTAAAATAACATTAATATCTGGCTCATATTTCTAGGACCCAGGCAAATATCTAGACCATGAGCTGCTGGTTGCAAAAGTCCTCAGACTTAGATCCTTTTAGTTCTGGAATGAAATCTCAAAAATTCAATAAAAAAGGGTATCAATACTCAAATTACTGATTAGTTACCTTATAGTTTATGCTATATATTAGATACTATTATTATTAGATAACAATACATACATATGCATCCATGATTGACCTGGTAAGACCTATGTTAGCACTAAGGACTAAGGCTCTAAAATTAATCATGCACGTGACTTTGGACAAGTCATAAATCTCTCTACATCGAATTTCTCTAAAGGCATGATGAGAAGACTGGACTAGATCAATGGTTCTCAAACTTTGCTGTACATTAGAATCACCTGGGGAGCTTTTAAAAATCTCGATATGCAGGCTGCTCCCAGAACAATTTTATGAGAATCTCTGGAGGTGGGAACTGAGCGTCATAGGTTTGCAATCACCCCCAGGTGATACCAATGAACAGCCTGCAGTGAAAACTACTGGATAAGGGGGCGTCCCAAGTTCCCAACCATTCTGAATGCTGGGGTTCTTCAGTTCAAAAAGCGTGGGGTGACCTCTTCTGGGACTGGAACTGCTACTCTTAGTACGTAGTGTGTCTTTTTCTACCAACATGGATTACATTGCTTAAGTGCAGCAACAGAACACATTTTTATGCCTAAACTGCTCTCCAGCAAAGCTGGGGCTCAGAGGCTCTGGCTGCTGAGAACACAAGGTCTGAGGAAGTGGGATCTGCTACTGGGCAAAGGCCCCCACCCAGCCCCTGGTAGTATATGCACCACAAGTCTGTGGCAAAGAGTTTTTCTGCTCCTGTGATTTTGACAGACCTCCACACAGGGTTGCCTAAAGGACCAAGTAAAAAATTGTATATATTCACCATTCTCCTCTCCCCTTTCTCCTACGCATACATAGTTTGAAAACAGAATTGCACAAAGTGATTTACCTATTAGTTTCCTTCCCCAATCCTGCTTTTTATAATCTATAATCATCTACTACTGCCAGGAGAGGAGTTTCTTGAGCTTCCCCTTGACAAGCCAGAGGGATAACTTAACTGATCTGAATTAGTCAGGACAAGCGTGCTCGATTTAACACGCTCCCACAGTACTGTGCTTAGAGCAACCTGCCATTCCCCCTCTAATGTAAGAGGGTCTTAAATTAGGGCGTGAGAGCAGGGGCGCGGGGTTCAGAGCCTGATTTATTAAGAACCGTCTGGTGCCAGACACTTTATTGACATCGTCTCGTTTCATCCTGTGATGTTGGACTTATCCCTGCTTTACAACGGAGAGAACCTGGCCTCTGAGGGCTCGCCTGAGTAGCCTAAGCACACACAGTTGGTGAGCAGAAGAGGCACGATTTGAACCCAGGTGTGAGTGAGTTCAACACCATTCTGGCGAGCACACAGTGAGTGAAGACTAGACGGAGCAGAGGCAGGCTTGGGGAGAGTGCTCGCTAGCGTCTTTCACAGCCATTAGGAAGCAGGAAAGTGTCCCCAGAAGCTCAGAGTCCAGGCACCTGGGAAAAGGGTCAGACTCGCCACGGAAGGGAGCGGGCCATGCAACTCATTCCTCCCTTTTTCCTTCACCCACCATCGCATCCCAACCCAAGCCTTTAGGAGCCCAACCCGCCCCCGCCTTCCATCTACCCTTTTATAGTGAGACTACAATCCTTATTCCAAAAATAAATCAGCCGGATGAGAGCCCAGAAAAAGCAAAGCTTAAAAGTTTTATATTTTCATTATTTCGTTATGGAACATGAGATGGACAGATTTAGCATCACATTTTTACACATTTCCTTACAAATAAATAATTCTAGAATATGCCTAAATTATTCTGGCCTCTTGACCCAACATGTTTTTGCAATTTCTTGGCAGTCCAACTGTATGCTACTTAAATTAGGGTAACAGTCACCAAGTTATTTTTAGGCCATAGCAACACACAAGCGCGCACACACACACACTCACACACACTCCACTACACCTAGCTTGTTATTTGCAGTCCTTTGGAAGAGGAGCCAAAAGGCCTTTTTACTGGTACCGTCATTTCTGTTCAATAGTAATAATATCACTGAGTTACATTTGTGGAGTGCTTACCGCATGTGAAAACAGTGCTGAACACTTTACATGCATTAATTCATTTAATTCCTAAACTAATATTATGAGATAGATGTTGTTATATCCTCTTTTAGTTAACGAGGAAACTAAGGAGGTAAGAGATTAAGCAACTTGCCCCAAGGCATAGCTAGCAGGGCGAGGACCAAGACTAGACCGGGATTCAGTTCTATGTTAATTTCTTCTCCCTTTGCTACAAGGCTAATGTTTGACATTTAGCCTTGGATGTTAACCAGAGGCTCAGAATAACAACTGCAAGTTTGTGAATGTAGATATGTCTTTATTTCATATACCTTTAAAAGATCCTCATAACATCCCTGAAAAGGGGAGAATTTTGTCCTCCTGCTCCACCCCCAGCCCCCGCCAAAAAAAAAAAAAAAGGAAGCAGAGAGAGAGAGAATATTTTTGCAGGTTCTCTGATTTCCGATTGTAGCTATTCACCTTGTCATCAAACTCTACGTCGCCTACACGTGTATATTTCAGAATCCTTTTTGACTAGGAAAAAAAATGTTCAATCTATGGTGCTCATTTCTCAGGAATTACGAAGGAAAGTTTTTAGTAGTATAGAAGTCTAACTCCCTATGTGATTGAACCTCTCTACGAATCGGCCTCCTCAAGTATTACTCTTTCTTCCTTCTTCCCCAATAACTGCCTCTGGAACAGAGCAGGCCTGGCAAGGATTGCAGCGCTCTGTCAGTCTTTGTTTTGTAGCAGCGCAGAGCAAGTACAGGCATGGGCTCTGACATACCTGGGAGGAAGGGGGAGACGAAGACCCCGAGAGGCACCCGGAGCCCTCCCACTCTGAGGGAGGGAAGCTTCTCTATAGACCCAACAGCCAGTCAGTCACAGTGGGATTCTAACTTTGAAAAACGCTCAAAAATGGGCACATGACACTGAAATATTGGGGAATGAAAATGTTGTCTATACTATATTATAAAATACTCACAGCTTCATTAAATGTAAAACATTAAGTGTAAACATTAAACATACTTAAATATATTAAAATGTGGTCTGTATTTTTAAATATTTCAACAAAAAAAGGAAGAGAAAGCAAATAGGAAAAATATTATTTAATCCAGTTGATAGGTATATGGGTGTTCATGACATACTTTTCTATATGTTTGAAAAATTTTATAATACATTTTTTAAAGGTATATACTGTCCTTAAGGACAAGGCAGAGGTAGACTACCCTTTCCTACATAGGTAAGTGACAAACTATTTCCCCGAACCCAACTTTGCTGAAAAGAAAGGGAGCCTCATACACATTATAGCAAAAATGGTCGGTCTTATTATGGATGGTCCAGAATTATCTCGCCTTTTTATTCAGTTGGCTAGAAACTAAGTTTCAGCTGATGAAAAATCAACTGTGGGTCAAGGAGACTGTAACTCTTTCAAAGACTTCACAAACCCCTAAATATTTATTCATTTGGATCATTTTCACGAGGCTGAACAGAAGCACAGGTCTGATGCCATTTATCCTTCAGAAGAGGAGACTAAAACATGGATTCTGACACAGGGCAGCACAGGGAGGGCACTGTAAATTAGAGCAGCAACTTAATCCCAGAGGCTTCTGTGCCTCTGATCAGTTTCTTCCCAACCTGACACAGCACGACTGAGACGGCAACGCGCAGCCGCTCTCTCCGACGGCAGCTCCAAAAATGGAGAGCGTGGCAGTGAGACCAGGGACATCAGAACTGGGACAGGGAGGGTAGCAACCAGTGTTTACAAACAAAACCCAGAGAATCAAATGGGCCAGCCATAAATTACCCAAGATTGTACTGAAATCTCTGAAAATAAATTAACAAGGCCTTAGAAGTTTCTACCTGATATTCTACCTACCCCTCCTCCAGCCCTGAGCCCCATCTTCCCTGCAAAAATCACTCTTTCCAAAATGGTACCACTACATCACTCTTGCTGACATGCAATCTTATCACCAAGGGAGGGGATTACTAAAATAAACCTTAGAAGAGAAGCCAGATTGGAATGGTCTGTTTGATCCACTCAAGAACCTAGGAGAAGCTGCTGGCCATGCCTTTGGGAGTGCCCACCCCATCTTTTGCCTCAATGGGTGCTGTGGTGTTAACCTCTGGTCTATCCAGATGAAAGGATATGGAAGGACATTCTAATATATTGACCCATCTCTTTCCCTTCTTTACCATCTTGGTCCCAATTTTAGGCCATTCTCCCAAAAGATACCAAAATTAACAACGGTAATAATAGAGTAGATCACAGACCCTTTTGATCCTGCACTACATATTTTCAACCAAACTCCCAGATAGGAGAAGAAAAGGCCGAGAAGCTACAGATAATCTAACCTCTACCACCAGAGCGTCTCCCAAGTCGACCGCAGCAGTGTCTCACCAACCAGAAAATGACGAGCCCTCAGGGCGGCCGCCAAGGGCGCCCAGTGGTGAGGTCAGCAGCATGTGGGCTCCGCCCCACTGAGGCAATCTTACTCTCTGACAGTGAGGGACAAGCCCAGGCTGCTCAGAATCTCAGCTGCATCCAAAGGAAAGGGAGAGAGGAACCCCACTTTCAGCTATAGCACCCAGGAGATTCACTCCTGATTCACCCCCACACCCAACAACATCCACTGCAAAACAGAAGGTAGGATCTACAACTCCTCCTAATCATGCCCAAGTTCAAGTCCAGGGTCATTTGTGTTGTTTGACACTTCTCCTCAGATCATGCAGATACAACAGGACTGTTTTTTTTTTTTATCAAGAACATTTGCTCTATGTGAGGAAAGAGGAGACCATCGAGATCATTGGCTACCCTCCTCTTTGTTTCCCAAGACAAACTATTGCAAATGGAAAATTTGTAGATGGGATTTTTCTCATCTGAAAAAGATGGTAAGAGAACAACAGCAGGGTGAACCTACTGGGAATCACTCAAAGTCAACCAAACAAGAATGCAAAATCAATAAAATACAGAGCTACACAGAGGAAATCTGAACATATTTGTGACCCTGGGAAAACCCACCACCACCAAGAAATGCCTGGGAGGTTCTAGAACTCTGCATATAATTCTATGATATTCTCCTTCCCTTCAGAGCCCAATAGCCCTAAGGAAAAATATACCTTTGTGGCAGTTGAGCCCAATGAGAGGAAGCTTAAAGCGGGGAGTGGAGGGTGGGAAGAGGGAATTATATCAAAGGAATTCAGTACCACATTTCCAAGAACGCCACAGAACCAAAGGCAGAATGCATCATTGGGAATACAAGAAGGAGCATGGCAGAGCTGTGCCACAAAGACAAAAGAGCTAAGTTGCTCACCCAAATGGCCTACTGCAATTTAAATATACAATGTGTTCAAAGGCACCCAGGAACACCTTTGGTCAACACAATTCAGGAGACTGGTTGAAGATGTGACCCAGAAACTGTGTACCTTGGCTCAAAACACAGGAGAAGAGAAGAAAGAAGATGACTGTCTCTTGCTCCCACCACCAGGTAGAAGATACCGAAGAGGAGTGATACCCAGTGCCCCCAAAGCAAAGTATTTGAAGGCAAAGAGGCACAACTGGGCTGGGCACAAGATGAGGGTTTCCCTGATAGAGCAGGCAACATGGTATGGACGAAGCCCAGAGAAGAGTGGGTAAGTAATTCCTCCTGCTGGGGATCCGTTCACTAACTTCAGAGTTAATCTGCATCCAGTTTACTGGGGCAAGTGACCCATTACTTCACATTGGGTGGAGGCACAATGCCACAGGTTTTCAGGTGAGGCCATAAGGAACAATGGGTTGGGGACTATTTCATAAAAATGTCTCTGTCCCTTTGGAGCTTTGGCAGAGGAATGGATGTACTTGGTGAACTTACGTTTTCCATGGGGCCTTATAATAAAGGATCCCTGCCCTTCTTGAAGGTCACTTTATACCATATAAAAGCCAAGCTGGTCAGAGAGGTGAGAAAGAGGAATAATTTCCCACAAAAAGAACTGGTACCTGTAGGTTTACTTGTAGTTCATCATAGTTGCTGCTTCCTCTGTTCCATCGACATTGGTTAAGTCTGAGAGACAATAACTTTCCAATTAGTTATTGATTGAAATAGAGAGCTACCAGACCAGGCATGACTTGAGATGAGAGACCATCTGGTGATATAAAGGCCCTTTTAGGAAGGCTCAGGGAAGTGAAATGACTCGCACAATGCAAATTAGAAGCTGAATCAAGGCTAGAACCCAGATCTCCTGGCTTCCAGTTCAATGCTGCTGGGTCGTTCTCACTATACCAAAATAATAAACAAAGGCATGGAAGGGAAGAGAAGGAAAAAGGTCTGTTTTGGTCTTTGGTAGCCAGGATAAGGAGAATGCTGTCACTCCTAACAGAAAACCCAAAGTGAACCTGGCTAATGAGGACCGTGCCTGGGGAGGGAGCAGGGGCATTACCTTTCAGCACCAGAGGCTCTTTGCCTTCTCTCTTCAGGGACTCGAGGACCACGTGAAGTGGTTGGGAGGGCGTCACTCGGCTCGGCTCATTGGTGTTTTCATCATAAACTATAATTTCTTTGGAAAAGATCCTCTTGAAAGAGTCCTTGCCTTCCCTACAGGAAATCAAGTCTAGGACAGTGATCTTGCCCTGCTGCAGTCTCCGGCGGCTGATCTTATCGGCACAGTTAATGTGGACAGCTCCTTGGATATGGCTCTTGTTGTATTCCATGAAAGGCCTGCAGTCGATGATGACAGGGCCCTGGCTCGGCAGGTGACTCTTGCTGCATTTGGTCATCTTCTTTGCCAAGTCATTGGGGTAGATTATTTTGATGCTGGCTAGCTGCTTGGGGGTCCCTGACACAGGGCTGCCCACCCCACCTGATGGACTTAAAGAGCTGGTATTCTCATTATTGTTGACCATCTGGTTAGCAGGGCAGGTGGTAGAGGTTCTGATGGCGGTGGTGGCGGTGCCGGCGGCGATGGCTTGGGTTTGGGCCTGATGGTCCTTGTCGTACGTTGCCACAGTGCAGCAGCTGGCACTGCTGCATCCACAATTCAGGGAGCGGGCAGAGCCGCTGGATGAGGGCATATACGTCAGATTCGCAGCCTTGAGGGACACAACGGTGGTGGCAATGACAGGAGGGTGGCTGTTACTGCCTGGGGTGGCAGGGCCAAGGTAGCTAGAGTCTAAACAAAGGTTGAGATCCTGAGGTCGGACGGGCCTAGATAGTGCCACTACTACCCTGTCGTCTAAAGGAGATGGAGGCATGAGGAGGCTGAAAACTGGCAATTCAAGAAGAACTCAAGACAGTCTGTAAAGAAGGGGAAGAGGGAAAGAAAGAATAAAGTCATGTGACACAAAAGGCAGTCTCATCCAATCCCTAGGAAAGGCCTTGCATCCCTCTGAGCAGAGTCGTCCTAAGTGCCCTTTGTCATGCCACTGTCAAAGTTTGGAACTCATTTTTATGTAATCAAAGAAGATGCAAACCTGAGGTCCCCATCTATTTGGTTGCTAAGTCTAAGGTTAAATTTAGACAATGTTGTAAATGTTAATGAACAACCTTCCTTGGACCTACATCAAATTTCAGCCTCAGAGAAGGTGAAAAAGCACAAAGAATTTGAAAAGCTGAAGACAGAAAGGAAGGTTCTTAAGAGGCATCTATTATGGACCTCATCTCCTAGGCAGAAGTTTACTATAACCATCTGAGAAAGACCTATCTGTCCACCCTTGCGTGCTTCCCATTTAATTCCTTCACCCACTGCAAAGGCAGAGGCACAACCAGGAGCACTGGCATGGCTCACAGAAATATACAGCAGCGAAACATCCTTATCAGGGCGAATGTCAACTTTTTCTGCAAATAGGAATGAAAGTACACCCGTAAGTGAATCTCTTTAACTAGGAACTATTCTTACTTTCCATTCTACAGGGTCCTTTGAAAAGCACACCACAGTCATATTAAAACCTCACATTTTTTCTGTTAGCCTCTTATAAATTAATCTGCATTTCCTCTTTTCACTACAAAATGAAGTTTGAAGCCAAGAAGCCAGACCTGGAAACCCCAATCCTGGCAGGTCCATTACCCACTGCTCCCCCACCCCCACTCCTGCCTCTAAGGAAAGGACCTCTTGGGCTCTCCTCCTCTCTGCATCTCCCTCACTGGCACGACTGTGCATCCTAGAGCTTCTCTCGATGGGAGGCAGCCACTCTGTGTAAGATTTCAATCCCGTACAATTATCCTCCCTACTTCAAGAGTATGGATTCCATAAAGAAGACTTGCCAATCTGCCTGTCCCTGTTGAAGGGGGCAGTGAAGTGCTGCCCACTGGTCTGCCTCTGGTCTCCTCAGAGGGCGTTTGCAAAGGGACTGCTCCTTCCTCCCGGTAGGCACAGGGGCACTCTACAACCCGGCCCTGCTAACTCGTCTCCTTCTCGAAGACATGCACACAGCAAAGAAACCAAACCCCAGCAAAAGCCGCTCACCTAAACGAACTTCAAGAGCTGTCTGGAAAAAATGTCATCTATCCTCCATCTACACACGACCGTCACCATTCTCTGACACAGAACCAAGTGTCACAGGCAGAATCCACACGCGCCCGCACACACAGGGGCACGCACCCGGCACGTCGGCAGAGCCCCACGGACTCCAGTTTCTCTCGCCCACCTCTGGATGGGAGCGAAGGATCCAACCCCCTCCTCGCTCCCTGCTTCCCTCCCTTGCGTAGTATTTTTTTTTAAGAGCCAGTACTATTCCAGAAGCTATAACTGTTTCCCAGCGGGATCAGCGGTAAAAGTCTTAGCTATTGTGTTACCTGGGAGGGCACGTCAAGGATCAACAGTCCATTTCCTTTGAACGGGACGCATAAGCGGGCCCAGAGACACACGCTGGGACCCCAGCCCCGCACGAGCGCGCGGCCACACACACGCGCGGAGTGTGGAGAGAAAGCCGCGTCCCTGCAGCGGAGGGTAGGGCGCACATCGCCGGGAAAGCAGCCGGCCTGGCCCAGGACACCTCCGGGAAATGCTCAACTCCCCTCCCTCGCTAGCCGCCCTTCCGCCGCCAGGCAGGGGCTGGAGAGAAATTAAGTGGTTAGAGACTGCTCCTTCCCCACTGCCGGGACGCTCGGCACCCCCCTCCGCGCCGCACGGCGCACTAGTCAGCTCGGGCTTTTAAAACTGCCGCAAAGCACCCAGCGAACACTTCTCCCTCGCCCCAAATCCAAGCAGACTGCAGCGAGCAAAAGCCAGGGCCCCGGAGCCCGGGCCGGACCTGTCATCTCACCTGCTGCGGCCCCTCCGCCAGCGCCGCATCGCTCCCTTGCTCACACTCACACTCACACGGTCACACCCACACTCATTCACATAGTCACACTCACACTCACACTCACACACTCACATAGTCACACACACGCTCACACACTCACACTCACACGCTCACTCACAGTCACACTCACACTCTCACACTCACACGCGAGCCCTGTCCTACACTCCTCCACCCCGGGCTCGCAGGAGCAGCTGCGGCAACTACCACTTACTTGGTAGGTCAGTGCCGCCCTCCACCACCCGGCGCTGCGTTCAGCCACGGACTCGCGCTCTCAGCCCCATTCACTGGGCTTCATTGATCTCCAGCGGCAACATAGTTACTTTCTCTTTTGCTACACTGTAAATGTACGGTTCTGAGGGGGCGGGCCGGCCGCCGACCGACGGCGCGCTGGGCCAATAACAATCCGGAGCCAGCCGCCCGCTACCTCACAGAGGCCCGCGGCCAATGGGCAGCTGCTGGGGCGTGGCCGAGGGCGTGGCCTCGCCTGGCTGAGGCGGGTTCATCTGACGCGACTCCGAGTCCCCAGCGCTACAGCGCGGGCGGTGATGTCATTGGCAGCCAATCAAAAACTTAAAGGAGCCGCCGGCCGCGCCGCCAGCTGCTCTCTATTTACATGTCGACCCGCGGCAGGACGCGGTTAACCCTTTCTCGGGCTGAGTTGTCTCCCGGCTGGACTCGCCGCTGCGCTCAAGCTGCCCTTCCCGTGGACGGAGTCCTAGACGCGCCCTCGCCGGGCGAACCTCGCGGTCTCTGTGCTTCCTCCCAATTCTGGACGATCATCGAAGTGCCGGAGCAACTTTGTGAAGGCAGGGGACAGCCGACCGCCGCTCTCCGTGGGACCGAGTTCGAGTCCCCGAGTCGCACGAGGCGACTTGTTGCACCCTAAGCCGAGGTTACGGACGTCGCCAAGTCCCCTGCGCTGGGACAAACGCGAGCGCAGCCAGGGGTGTCGCTGCTCCTCTGCAGGGCCCGGCCCCGCGCTGAAGACCTGGGTTGGGCGCCAATGGGGAGCGGGCCCGAGCAGTGAGACCCCTCCAGCCTCCCCACGGCCTGGCGTCCGCCGCCCTCCCGCAGACGTCGCTGCCCCTCAGGCCACTCTCCAGCTACCGGCACGGCCGTGGCGCCAGCCCCGCTGTTCGCCCGCTCCAGCGCCCCGGTCACGCCCCCGCCGTCCCCCGCCTGCCCCACGGGACTCGACCCCCAGCTCGAAGGTGGCGCCGCGGAAGGCTGCCCGGAGGAGGAGACCCGGTGGACACCAGAGGCGACCCCAGGCGCGCCCTGAGCCGCGGAGCTGGAGCCAGCCCCCACCCCGGGCCGGACGTCCACCCCTCCTCCGGGCCCGGCCCCGCTCCCCGCCGCCCCCTGTCCCGCCTGCTGTACCGGGCCTGGGGTACAAGCCCCCCGGCCCCTCGGCCCAGCACGGCCCCCGGCGAGCCAAGGCCGGCTGTAAGGAGCAGAGCCGAGTGTGAACAGCAGGACTGAAAGGGGCCGGAGGAGCAGCGAGGAGGCGACGCTGCCCCTTCTCGTCCCCCTGACTTTCGGCAGCCGCCAGGTAGCGGCGGCTGCCCTCGTCCCGGAGAGGACGTGGGGGCGGGGCAAGGCGCCCAGCGCCTCGTCGGGAAGATATCCGGGAAACTGCAGGAAAGTTGCCCTGGTACACAGAAAGGAGTGGAAAAGCCCAGATGAACTGCGGACCCTCTCCATCAAAGAACCCTAAAGAAACAGAGCTTTGTCTTTTCCTCCTTCGATCTCAGAAAGGAGGGGGCGAAAAGTGAAATAATTACAATGGAGTAATTTAGCATGAGCACTATGGAATATTTGGCTGTGATTTTTCTCCCTTACCTGATTGGAGGTGTTTGGAGTCCTACTTCAGACTCCAGTCCTAATACTGTGCCAAGTGACAGGGGCATATTCACGTAATTACTGTAAGTCAGATCTGAAATCAAGAGATGCCAAACCTAGCTAGCCGGCCAGTTATGCTCAATGAGCTGTTAAGAGAAATCCCCTTGGGTACCTCCACTTCAATGCAGACACATACGCAGGCCAGCTCTGGCACCAGTTTCAACATGCATCAAATACATCCGACCATCTTACAGCAAAGGATCTTGTGTAGCCCCCTCTCCACCCACACACCAACACACACATACATTCACCCCCTTGATAACTAATGAGTGCTTAGGGCACACCGTTTGGTTCTTACAAGTTTGAGGATCAGCAGATCATGGCCAGGAAACCTGGGTTCTGGGTAATTTCCACAGAAATCAGAAAAGAACTTCTAAGAGGGTCTACCCTGGATCTATGTGGAGCTGGAAGTCTTAAAAAAGTTTCATGAAGTCAGAGTTCTATCGATGGAAAAGAAGCTAAACTCTGTAAAAATAATGTTAAAGAGATTTATTCTGAGCCAAATTTGAGGACCACGACCTGGAGCCACACCCAAGAAGCCTTGAGCAAGTGGACTCACAGAGGTTGGGTTACAGTTTGGTTTTACACATTTCAGGGAGTCAGGGGTTATGGGTGAAGTCATAAATCAATACGCAGAATGCATACATTGGTTTGGCCCAAAAAGGTGGGCTTACAGGTTATAGGTGGGTTTAAAGATTCTTTGGTAATTGGTTAAAGGAATGAAGCTTTGTCTAAAGACTTGGAATATTTTAAGATAAAGAGGTCTGTTAGTCAGAGACAAGCCACCAGACATGTATTTTTTATGTTAATCGAGGACCTGCAGATTTGTCTTGCATACCCTTAAGTCTGTTAATGGGTTGCAAAGGACATCTCCAAGAAAGGAGAGGGCATGATGAGGCATGTCTGACCTCCTTCATGGCAAGCAATTTAGTTTTAGGATATCCCCTTGGCCAAGAGGGGGGTCCATTCAGTCAGCTGGTGGGGGGAGCTTTAAGAGTTTATGTTAGTTCACAGTTTGAAAGTTCAAAGTCTTGATTCTGGCTATCTATTACATATGCTCATCCAGAGTCAGTGTTCATTTATTTATCTGTAAAATGGAAATACCCCAGCTCAGAAGAAAAAGAAAAATACTTGTGCAAGTGCTTAGGGGGAAAACAGAGTCTCTGCTGACAAAAGATCATCAGTAAAAAAAAGAAAAGAAAACAACCAAACCAAAAAAACAACCCAGCATTGTGCCTCATGCCTGTAATCTCAGCACTTTGGAAGGCTGAGATGGGAGGATTCCTTGAGGCCAGGAGTTTGAGACCAGCCTGGGCAACATAGTGAGACCCTGTCTCTATAAAAAATAGAAAAATTAGTTGGGTGTGATGGTGTGAACCTGTAGTCCCAGCTACGCAGGAGGCTGAGGCAGGAGGATCACTTGAGGTGGGAGTTTGAGGCTGCAGTGAGATACGATGACGCCTCTGCACTCTTGCCCAGGCAACAGAGCAAGACCCTATCTCAAAAAACAGCAACAATAAAATCATTGTATTTGTTTCAGGAAATGGGGTGCCTCCATTTAAAGGCACTTACACTCTGTAAGTGAATTCATTGCTAATGCCTCAACATCTAAGCCCAAACAAAGTATAGATTTATATAATTGCAGAAGAGTTTTTAACAGCTTTTCCCACAAGGCCCAAAAGGGAAAAGTAATTTTAAAAAGAAATGTAACTCTTTTAATGAGATGATTATTTTATTATAGTTTCAAACTAGTAGATTATAATAATTTAATAGACAAAGAATATAAGCTATCCAGACTGAAATATTGTGAAAGGTGGCAAAATTCCTTATCATTTATCAAACCCAAACATGGAATAATTACCAGATCATCAACATAAACAAAGAGGCAGTTATTTTTTAAATTAGGTATCTCTAAGTTTATATTCAAATTATAGAGTGGTGGAAAAAATCAGATTATAGATGGAGGTTTTTCATTCACCACTCTTCTCAGCTTCTTTTATTTAATATATAAGAAGAGGTAATTTTATTCTTGTTTTTAAGTCATAAATGTGAAAATGCTATCTGAAATTCTGCCCTTAGATTTCAATTTGCAATACTAGTGAGCCAATGACTGTGAAGCTGCACTGTATACAAATAACCAGCAGCAGAGCCTTAAGGTTTGATTTCCGTCCCAAAGAAACAGTGAAGCATCTCCACTGTGTCTGGGCGTCGTCACGTGATTGCACTGTCACATTTCTGTTACCACAGCCATCGTAAGGGAAATACTGATGGTTTTTTTCGGTGCAAAGTGTTATGTATTAAAGCCAAAAGATGAAGATAACTTAAGCCAACATATAAGATATCATGTGGATAGTGGTAAACAAATGTGTTAATTAAATTGCTTCCTCTTTGTATGCTCAAATGGTTAAGTATGTAGGATGAGGGCAGAAGGTCGGGCCTTCAAAATGTTCCTCAAGTTCAAGGTGGATTTCTATAGCTACTAGAATGAAGGCAGAGGAAGGCTTAGAGAAATTGAGAAATAATAAATCCCAGGATAAAGATGACATTAAATCAGCAAGAAGTGGAGACTATGCTGAGAAACAGAGAAGTGGGGTGGTGAGCATTCAAGTTCATTGAGGTCAACCTGGTAAAATATTCTGCAACACTCTCTGGGCCTAAGGAAGGGCTGACGAGAAGGGTCCCCTGAAGGATGGGGCTGCTATGGTGTGAATGTGTCCTCCCAAAACCATATGTTGAAACTTAATCACCAATGTAATTGTATGAAGAGGGGGCTTTCGGAGGTGGTGAAGTCGTGAGGGTGGAGCCCCCACAGATAGGATCAGGTCAGTATAAAAGGGTTTGAGGAGATGGCTTTGTTCCATCTCCACGTGTGGACACAGCTCTCGTCCCCTCAGGAGAACACAGCAACAAGGCACTCTGTCGGAAGCAGAGATGGGGCTCTCACCAGACACTGAACCTGCCGGAGCCTTGATCTTGGACTTCTCAGCCTCCAGAACTGTGAGCAATAAATTTCTGTGTTTTAGAAATTCCTAAGTCTCAGGACAAGCACACTGAGACAGCGACCACTGCAGTGATGGAAACAGAAGCAGGGCCACGTGCTTGTCTCACCATCCGTGAGTTTGCACACAGGAGACCTACAGGTCTTTCTCATTACGTTCATGGGCAGGTGCATCTGTGACTCAGGAAAAGGCTCTGAGCAATTTAAGGTTGTATATCTGTGTTTTCCAGTGCAGCGGCCACTTGCCACAGGTGACTCCTGAACCCTTAAAATGTGGCTGGTCTGAACTGAGATGTACTGTAAATTTAAAATATACATTAGATTTTGAAAACTTATAGAAAAAAAGTAAAATATTCCAGTTATTTTTATATTGATTACATGTTGAATTATTTATATTTCAGATATACTGGGTTAAATAAAATGTTATTAAAATTAATTTTACTTGTTTGTTTTAACTTTAAGTATGGCTATTAGGAAATTTTAAATGACATATGCAATTTACATAGTTCTGTTGGACAGTGTTGTTCCAGAACCTATAATTGTGCCTTTGAAGTGAGGTCTCCTTGGTGCCAAAGCTATTAGAACCTCAGACTGTTAGATCTGGGAGGGACTTTGGGGCCTTTCTGGGCCAGCGGTTCTTTTCTATTTTTATTTTTTTTTTGAGACAGAGTCTCACTCTCTTGCCTGGAGTAGAGTGCCATGGTGTCAGCCTAGCTCACAGCAACCTCAAGCTCCTGGGCTCGAGCAACCCTACTGCCTCAGCCTCCCGAGTAGCTGGGACTACAGGCATGCGCCACCATGCCCGGCTAATTTTTTCTATATAGATTTTTAGTTGTCCAAATAATTTCTTTCTATTTTTAGTAGAGACGGGGGTCTCACTCTTGCTCAGGCTGGTCTCGAACTCCTGACCTTGAGCAATCCACCCGCCTCGGCCTCCCAGAGGGCTAGGATTACAGGCGTGAGCCACCGCGCCCAGCCTGGGCCAGTGGTTCCTAACACATTGACTGCCACACTAGGAAAAAAGCAATTTTTTTTCCTTGGGGCTACAGTGTTTTATTAGGAAAGCAGAATAAAAGTTTTGAAAACAAAACGATCCTTTCTAATGTAATGAAAAATTTGTTATTTTTTATTGTTTTCTGTACTTGAGTTATATGCAACTTGAAAAATAGTTCTCGTAGCTCCCAAGTTGAAGAGATGTGTGAGTTACATATGCTTCACGAGGCCCCGGGTTCAAAACTAGCACGAGTTAAATACAACTCACATTGCAGTTAACGTGTTAAACTGTGTTAGGGGGATGCAGAGGGGAAAAGGACACCAATGCAAGAGGGGGCAGTTAAAGTGGGAGCATGGATAAGTTGGCGGAGCTCTGTCCGGTCCTCTACTTCTCCACACTTGATGTACATATAGACTTAGATATACGTTTTATTCATGAGACTCCAAAGTAAACTCTCAGGTGAAGAAAGGATCCTGGTTGTTCTGTTTTGTTTTTTAATCCTGGCTTTCTTTTTTTAAACCTGTAAGACAATTTGAGGCCCAGAAAATGGAGATGGCATGACCAAAGCCATGCTTGACCTCAGATCTCTTTTCAAAGCTCTCTGTGGCCTCTCCTGGCCACACAGAGGGGACTGACTGGCTGGGAGGTTTAGCACGCTCCCCTCTCCGCTTAGGCAGGCACAGCCCCTTCCCAGACAGTCAGCGCTTTCTCTCCCTCCTCTGGACTCCCATTTGTGACCTCACAAACACCTGCCGCTCTTTGTCAGAAAAGGACTTCGGCGAGGCCCAAGTGTGAGGACCATGGACATAAACTTATTTTCTTTATGAAAATAAACAAAAAACTCACTTACTGGCCTTGGGTCTCCAGCATCTCCCTCCCCTGTGGCCGATGGCTTATTATTATTAAGTGTTGTGACATCAAAGACTTAACATTTTCCCCTTCTCCATGTGGGGCAATCACGTTTTATCATTAGGAAATGCTGTCAGCGCCATGGTTCCTCAACCCCAAGAGGCTGCATCTGACTGTTTTACGGAGGCGTGTTGTGGGATGCAAAAAAAAAAACAGACTCTAAGCATCCCTAATCCCCCTTCGGACTCGCCTCAGGCCTAACACCAGGAAATAAATCTGACTGTCTCGGCATCTCCCAGCAGGTTAAGACTGCGCTGCGTCTGCATGTAACAGGTTCCTTTAGGTGACCAAATACACCGTAATGTGCCTGATTTATCTTTTTAATTAAATATTAACTGAACTGATTCTAAGGATCTCGAATTTGGGGAAAATATAATAACAGGTCACATTTTTTGAGTGTTTTGCTCCATGCCAAGCACTGTTATAAGTGATTTACATGCATTTAACTCATTTAAATCTTCACATCCACATCGGTGCTGTAAGTAGGTATTTTTATTAGCTTTAATTTAAAGATGAGGAAGCAGAAATACAGATGGGTTAAGTAATTTGCCCAAGGTCACACAGCTAGAAAGCAGCAGTCAACATGTGAACCCAGACGCTCTGGCACCAGAGCATCTGCTTTTCACCATTGTGTGCTGTTTTCATTCATTCTCTTTGTGATTTTATAAACGTCTATCATATCCCCCTCGGCCTCCAGACTGCCAGTATATTTTTAATTGCCTCTTCATAACAGTTTGCTGTTTCTTCCTTTGTTTTCTTCTGAACTTTTCGGAGTCCATAGTGAAATGAGTCTTCATGTGGTTTTATTTTCACAACTGCATCCTCCATGTTGGGAACTAAATCAAAATCTTTGCTTTATTTCCAGAATAGTCCTAAATGTTGCTCTGAATTTTGTCAGTGGCTTGGTTGCCACCACAAGTTGGACTGAGGAATTCAGGGACGAGCCTGTGACATTTCTATCACCAAGACTACGTCTTGTTTGCCATTCTGCCCCTAACAACCAGCATAGGAGCTTCCACATAGTATGAGCTCCATCAATTTCTGTTCAGTGAATGAATGAGTGAGTGAATGAATGAACAAACAGAGCATTTTTCTTAAAGATAGTATCTTCATCTGTCCAGGCTACTACAATAAAATATCGTAAACTGAGTGGCTTACAAACCACAGAAATTTCTCACAATTCCGAAGACTGGAAGTCCAAGATCAAGGTGCCAGCATGGTTGGATTCCATCGAGGGCCCTCTTATGAGTCACAGGCAGCTGGAGTTCCTCTACGTCTTCACATGGGGGAGGGTGGGAGGAGTCTCTCTGGCGCCTTTTTTGTAAGAGCACTAATACCATTCATGAGCGATCTGCCATGACCTAATTACCTCCCAGAGGGCAGACCTCCTAATACCATCCCCTTGGGCCTTAGCATTTCAACATATGAAGTTTTGGGGGGGACACAAATATCCAGGCCATAGCATGGGTATACTCTTGAATCATTTTCAATACCTTTCTGGCTGCTGATTTGGGCTTGTGCAGTAGCTGGAAGCTTAGGGACCTCTGAAGTCCCTAAATTCAATCCTCTTTTGAATTATTTATGCAGATATTAACCAAGTGTCTGTCTCTGGGGAACCCCATTGTTTATACATCATTTGTTTTGCTTTGTTTACCACATTTTCCCCTTTACAATTGAACTTCAATTTCTTTTTTTCCCCTGGAATCTAGGAAATATCAACATTTTTCTCATCGTATGCCATCTCGTTATAATCCATACCACACTTAATTTTTGTATCTGTCAGCACTCTTTGCAATTATGATTGTCTTACATGCACAGGAAAATTTCTTCTTCTTGTCACTGACTTTCTGCAGAATGAAGGTATTTTCCTTTTCTCTTTCAATATCTTCCGTCTTATGATACTCAAAAGCATACATTTCCCGGTGGTAATCTCCCTGACAGATGGCTTGTTCAGTGTTTATTTTCTAGCATGTGACTGATGTCAATAAATAGCTTTCTTCAGAAAGGCACTTTATCAAGGACCTGTGCCTAGAAGTCAATGAGTTCTTCGTGTTCCCAGGGGATGTGTTCTGGAAGGAAATGCCACTGCTGATTCTGGGCTAGACAGGGAGCAGCAACCCGAGATGTCCTGTTTCTAGTGCTCTATGAAGGTGGCCCAAGTCTTCCTGGATTTTCTAGCCAGGAGGAGTGTCCAGTGTTGCCCCTGGTTGACGTAGCAAATAAAGCAAGCACTTTAGAATACTCATGGCCCGCGAGGACCAAGAATGTGCAAACACGGTGGATGAGTTCCTCTCTGGGCGAACTGCAGTGTTTGCTCTGTGCTGAGTGCTGAGCCCACGGCGCCACCCCGGCAACAGTAAGTGCTCACATGAGTCCAAGGCAGGGCAGGTCAAGTCAGTTCAAGTTATCCAGCAGGTAAGAGAAAAATCCCTATTGGAATTGACTAAAATTTGAGTTCAAGTAGAAACCTTAGAGGAGGAGGAAATGTTATTGAGGTCATTAACTTTCAGCTCACAAAAATGTAGACTATAAAAAAGATAAATAGATTGTATCAGACAGTGGCCAAACAGAGCTGGAAATGTTTGTCTCATTCACCTGTCAATGTGCAGGGTCACAGGTGCTGCTGATGGAGCAAACGTGTCACCTCTCTACAGTAGGACATTGATATGCATGATTCACAGGGAATTCTTAGCCACCTGCGTGCTTCAGCCTGCGATTCCTATTCCCAGGAACTAGCAAAACTGAAGCAACTCTGAGAATTGCTATTTTGAACTTTGAGTTGGATGAATCACAGCAACCAGTCCAGTGAAGTATCTTCTCTATGTCCTGCACGTAATAGAAATATCAGTAGTTTTGGACTTTCTTTTCAACACAATCCCAGTCCCCATCTCCATGTAAAATACGTGAGTCCTCCAGAATATGGACTGACCTCGCTACAGACTTGCTCTAGCCCTTCCAACAGTTCTGACTGCTTTCACTAAAAGTCAAACTTTTCCTTTCCCACCTCCCATTCTGCAACCATCAAAATTATTTGTGAAATGAAGCAAGGAATGCTGAAAGAAGGAAGGCTGAGATGGCTGGTCTTTTGTTTTTGTCTCTAAACTTTGTTCGTATTTTTGACTCCAGCATGGAAAGGGTACATTTGGGCAGAGAGAAGGCAAGGAGTGGGCAAGTAGAGGCATGTTGCTATTTCTAGAAATTTCCTCTTTCACAAGCTAAATTGGAAAAGGATCTAGTTACAGAAGAATTGAATGCTTTGCAGCCAAAAAATATGGTATCACTAAAGCTCAATCTGGTTGCTGTCAGCAGCCACTGGGCCCCCGCACCTGGGACAGGAAGGGAGGGATGGGGCTGTCAGTCTTGGTGCATTTCTAACAAGGGGTCTCACTGACTCAGACAGGAGCCCACTGCTTTTGTACCAGGCCCAGAGGTCTACAAAGATACTCTGTCCTCTGGGAAAGCTGAGTGAAAGAGTTTATGGATGTGCCCAGGGCCACTCTTTTTAAACCTGGAAGAACTGCAAAGATGAGTTCTGCTTATCCCATGGTATGGAGAGCAGCTCATGCCTCTCTCCAGTAAGGATGCAGAACTCTTCCCTTTGTGTGTTTAAGCTAGTGTCATCTTCATCTCTGATGGTTAATTTTATGGTCAACTTGACTAGACCACAGGGCCTAGATACGAGGTCAAACATTATTCTGGTTGCTTCTAAGAGGGTGTTTTGGGGTGAGATTAGCATTTAAATTGGTATACTTTGAGTCAAGCAGATCACCCTCCACAACATAGGTGGCTCTCATCCAATCAGCTGAAGGCCTGAATAGAACAAAAGACTGACCTCCTCTGAGCAAGAAGGAATTCTGCCTTTGGACTTCAACTGAAGTTCTGGCTCTTTCCTGGGTGTCCAGCCTGTTGGCCCACCCTGCAGATTTTGAACTTACCAGCTTCCATGTTGCATGAGCCAATTTCTCAGAATAAAATCAACCTCTTTCTCTCTCTCTCTTATTGGTTCTGTTTCTCTGGAGAATCCTGAGTAATATAGCCTTCTTCCTTTTGCTGGACAAGGCAAAGCTAAGCCTGAGAGATGAGCATTGTACCATGTGTCCTGCATTCCTGTCCTGCATTATTAAAGATGTACTGAATTGAATTCATCTTCATCTTTGAGTGCCTTAATTTCCAAGAGTTTAAAACTATCCTAAAAGGATGATGAGGATATACTTAATAAATCTAACATAGGTGTTGGTGGGACTACAAACTAGTGCGACCTCTACGGACAATAGTATGGAGATTCCTCAAAAAATTAAAAGTAGACCTACCATTTGATCCAGCAATCCCACTACTGGATATTTACCCAGAGGAAAAAGAGTCATTTTATTAAAAAGACACATGCACTAGAATGTCTATTGCAGCACAATTCACAATTGCAAAGACGTGGAAACAACCCAAGTGCCCATTAATTCATGAGTGGATTAATAAAATGTGGTGTATGTACACCATGGAGTACTACTCAGCCATTAAAAAAATGAATGGATGCAACAACCTGGACAGAACCGGAGACAATCCTCCTAAGTGAAGTGTTGCAAGAATGGAAAACGCACACCACACGCACTCATTTTTACACTGGAACTAACTGACCAGCACTCATGTGCACAGAAGGAAGTAAAACTCAACGTTTATCATGCAGGCGAGAGGGGATGGGTGAAATCACACCTAACAGGTACAATGTACACTATCTGGGTGATGGGCACTCTTATAACTTTGACTCAAGCAGTACAAAAGCAACCCAAAACATTTGTACCCCTGTAATGTTCTGCAATTTAAAAAAATAATAATAAAGGTAGTTATATGATAAAAAAAATCTAAAATAGGATTATTGATGCAAAAGGAAAACAAATTTTCCCCCTATGATTTATTAGGGGAATGTAAAAATCCCAGTGAACCTTCTGGCTTTGGAATTCTAAAGAAATTTGGAGACTAGAAAGATAAAAATAAACCTGAGGTATGTTTCTGAGCCTCTAATTTGTGTCCATTCAGCCTGAAGGAAGGAAGATAAGAATATTTTTGCTTTCCCCCAAATGCATATTTAATCTTTTTCTAAACATCCTGAAGTTTTAGCCTGTCTGGAGTTTCCATAAGAAGTACAGATTGCTTTCCCGATTTCATAGCATGTATTAAGAAAGCCACTTTAAATCTCAGTATTAATGTTGGCATCTCATTGTGGTTATTTCTTGTTGCTTCTGCCTTCCCAAGTTAATCGACATAGTTGAATTATGATAAAATCTCAGCATAAGGGCCTAAGGAGTGGATTTCTCAGGAAGGGGTCACACTTCACAAAAGCAAATCGGGAGACAAGAATCCACTCCATTTTGGCAGTTGCCTAATGTTTTCATTTCCATGGCTCTTTATCAGGAATGCGTGAGGTGCTTCACTGTGAATATGCAACTCTCCACTTCCTTCTCCCTGGTTTCTGGCAGACCAGAAGCTCCCTGCCTGCTGTCCACACCCGCATTTCTCCAGCTCCTAGTGCACACAGGTCAGCCCGGGACCTGGGCAGCGGTCTGGGGCGGGGCTGGAGGGTCCACATTTCCCAGCATGCTTTCTGGTGGCTTCATGCAGCTGGCACAGCCAGCACACTCTGCCCATCTGAATCCACACCGTCCAGTATGGCAGCCACTAGGCATGTGTGGCTATCACGCACCTGAATTGTGGAGAGTCTGAATTAAGATCTAATCTCAATGTAAAATACAGACCAGATTTTGAAGATTCGGTAGGAGAAAAAGGACAGAAGAGCTCATTCATAATTTTATATTGATTACATGTTGAAATAATGTTTTTGATGTATTAGGTAAATAAAACATATTCCTAAAATTCGTTTCACCCATTTCTTGTTACTTTTAAGCATGTGGTTATTAGAACATTTAAAATGACATATGTTGTTTACATTAGTGGTTTGCATTATATTTCTATTGAATAGTGCTACTCTAGATTGATAGGGGTGGCCCTAGAGACATTGTAAGGGACGGGATTAATAACTTTCCTATTCCGTCGGTCACTTTTCATCAGGCACTGAATCCATCTCTTAATCCCTTTCTTGGCTTCCAGAAAATGCTGCTATAGAGTTTGTACCCACTCCCCTTGCCCTGGCCCCCTCGACAATTGCCCCCAACACTACTTGGCCATGTTGGGTTCTATCTGTCGGGATATATACTCTTTAGCAAGACCTAGTCAAAAATGACATGGAAGATTTCTCGAAAATTCATTAATGGGGCTCTCCTTTGTGTTCCAAAAGAACTTTGTCATATAAACATTGCATTTATAAAGGACCAAGTGTCTTAGCAAAAAGGGCATGGGCTTTAGAATCAAGAGACACTAGAGTTTAATTTGATCAACCGATTGCGTCTATTGGTTGTAAGTCTGGTACATTCATGAAAGCTCTCCTGAATCACATCAGAATCAGCTGTGGCTGAGATCATCTTTCGGAAAGAGAGTCCTACCATCCATACACTTTGTCAGCTACTCTTCGTTTCTAGGCTTCCCTGATTTCTCTGTCTTCCACCGGTGGTATGACCATCCCCCTACATCACCACCAATACCACCATTTTGGCTTCTGCCCTTGATTTACCATCTCGGTTTTGTCTTTGCATTCCTGTAAGGTATGATTTGCAGAATTTGGTCACAGACATCACTGTACCAGTAGACGGCAAAACAGACCCAGTTATGACATTTTACCCTGGTCTCTAGGACTTCACCCACTAGGTAGTCACTTTATGCCAGAAGAACGGTAGGTAGGACAGAGAAGGGGTGGGGGTGGGGAAACTAGCACGACCATTTGGAGTCAAATAATAGATTATAGCTGGAAACTCCCGTCTTGATTTGGCCCAAGGGCCATAGCTATATTTGACTGGCCCCTGATTGACATAATTATTATTGCCAGAAAGTAATTTTAGAAAGAACTTAAAAGGAGGACATGGGTGATTAAAGTTCTAATAATAACATTTTTTAAAAGTCTGGGTTAATGAATCTGTAACTCAGGTAAAAGAAAAGAGGCTTCAAGTGTTCAGGGACCAGTACGTGGAACAAAGCTTGGAAAAAAATATTCTGTTGGAAAGTCAAGTAGGGCAGGAATAGATCACATGCCCTTAAGAAATGTTAGGGAAATAGAGAGAGATACAGCTCACTTTATATTGGAAGTTCCTTTAAAAATGTGTCCAAAATGAAGTTTCACAAAGTAGATAATGTTTTAAATTAATTCACTCAACATCCCTTACATGCATGGCACTGTACTGATCTCTTTGGACGAGTCCCATGGGCATGAGCAGGGCTGACGTGGCACTGGCTTAGGCGTTCTAGCTGTTCACAGCCGGCATCCGTTTTGATTAGGCCAGTGTTTGGTCTGATTGATTAATGCTCTACAAGTTGTTAAGTATTCCAAAAAATTGGATGTAAGGCAAACTTCCTGTCCTAAAATAGCTTATAGTTTAGATGATGAGATATACTCACAACAATTATCTTTGCAAAGTGCTTTGATACATTTTGTCTCGTTTGAACTCCATAACAACTCTGTGGTACATGCTCCTATTCCTGTTTTGCAGATTAAAACAAAACCCATGAAGTTCAAGAAGAGAAGCAATCTTCTCCTTCTCCAGAGCAAGAAATTGTCCTGATTTGTCAGCATCTGATTTCCCCTTCAGAGCTCCCCCGACAGTGCCCATGGCCTCCCTGTTTAAAACAGCAGATTCACTAAAGTAAATAATTGTTTATTCCATGAATTAACTCTTGATTTCTAAATATAGACTGTTATACTCAAGTAACCACATGCAGAGAAGTCTTATAGCCCTATTATCCTAATAGGAAGTTTAAAGAGCCCCAGTCTGAGAAACGAGCAGTCACGAAGCTCAGGCAACGCAAGCTGGGGAAACACAGAGTTGCCCTCAAGCCCTGCCTAGGCATCGATGTATAAAGCAAACAAATACAAAACAAAACAAAAAAGCAAGGGCAATGAGAGAGTTGATTGCAGAGGAAAGAACAAAAACAAACACACAAGAAAGCAAGCAGACAACAATAAAAAGCTTTATAAATAAAAAGTGTCAGTTATCTGGGGCTAAATCTGCACTCCTGAATAAGCCACAGCACATCACTGTAGCTCAGCACAGAACAATGTCAGTGCTCTTCGTACAAGCTGCTGAAAGGAGTGTTGATGTTTACAGAAATCAGCTCAGATTTTCTGGGAATTCACTCATGTAGAGCACCATGCCCTCCAAGGGGTCACATACATGTATGGCTACTTTTAAAGCACCTCCAGTCTTCATGCACAGGGCCACACATAACACGGGGAGGAAAACAAAACATCTCCCAAGGGAACGATGCCCTAGCATTTTCATAACAACTCGTCCAATGCACCTGATACAGGGCGATGCCACATCCAGGCTTTGAGAGCTGAGATCCTTGTCAGTTCAGAGGCTTTTCTTCTGTGTCTGGCATGCATTTAGCCGCGTTCCACTCTAATTCCCTCAAAGGATTTCATTCATGGAACCTTATGAAAAGACTGTGTCACAATGGGAAGGGAACTTAGAAATTGTTTAATGCACCCCACTCTTTTTCCAGGAAAGGAAAATGGAACTTACAAGAGTGAAACGACTTGGTCAAGGTGACAGGAAAGGTTAGTTACAAAATCAATGCTATACCAGTGGTGCTAATTCCTGGTTACTGTTAGTAAGACCTTTCTCATTTCATGTGATTTCCATGTTTGAAATAATCTTACTATCAAAAGACTTGTGGAACTAGGAACTCCGCTAGGTATTATAGTGTCAGTCACAGAACGAGGCCACCTCGTTATTACCTGCTTACTAGAACATCCTGCCCTCTATATGAGGAGAATTTCTGAAAAGCTGGGCATAAATACAATTTTGATTATTTAGATTCCATTTTGCACATATTCAGGGACTCTCTCTGGTGCATCTCTGAAAGGACTCCAGAATACACTTTTTTTACGTGAAGCAAAGAAGCTCGTTGCCGTGAATATTTGCTGCCTGATTCATCCTTTTGACAGCTCTAACTGCGCTTAACTTTTAGGCCAGCATACCCGTATCGCATCGTCATCTGGTTTGTTTTGGTCGCTGATTAATTCTCTTTGCCGTAAGAGGTGCACAAATTAAACTTCCACAAGGGCAGGAATATTCGTCTATTTTGTTCAACCCTGACTGCTTGATACTTAGGCGAGGGCCTGGAACGTAGGAGGTGCACAGTATTGTGGACTGAATAAATGAGCTGATTTTCAGGAAGGGCATTCCTGGCCGTTGCTCTCCTCTGCATGGTGAGCACCTTCACAAGGTGCTCCTCCTGCCTGAGGCTGCTTCCTGGGAACAGTGTGGCCGCACAGCTGCAAACCTTCCCGTACCTGTTGCCCTGGTGCAGGCAGCCAATGCCACCTAGCACTGGGCTTTGCCATCTCCTTCTCCTGGACTCCGAGCAACCAGCCCACCTGCCCAAGGTGTCAGATCCCTCCTACTGTGGCTCCTTATCTTCCATCATTGCTCCTGGGACCCTCTGCTAAGTTTCCTTGCAGTGTGCTCTTTTCCTCCTGCTGGGAGCCACCCCACTGAGACGCACCCACTGTTGGAGTTTTCTTAATCCCTTATCTTGGGGGTGCCTCTCCACCCGCTGCTGAGGAGTCTGAGCGCCGCTTCCGCAGCAGAGACGCTCTGGCCCTGCTCCGCTAACAGCACAGCGCCCTCCTGCCCTCCGAGCGACAGAGCCGCTGCTGCCGCAGGGCCCTCTTTATGGACAGCTGCAGCTTAGCTTCCGATGGCCCTGCTGAGTCGGAAGCGTCCCCATGCGCAGGAAATCCACGGGTTGTCTGGGTGTATCAAAATCACCTGGAGACAGGTTGGTATCACGGTTAAGGGCAACACCTTGGAATCAACTGACTGAGGTCAAGTCTGGTGGCTTCTACTTCTCGTGTAACCTCAGGCAAATTACTTAATTTCCCTACAACTCAGTTTTATTATTTATAAAATCAGAAAAATAGCAGAATGTATCTCAGAGGGTAGAAGTGAACATTGAATATGCGAAGTTGCCCAATGCCTGGTACATATTATAAATGCTCAGTAAAGCTTTTATATGTATGAGAGGGAAAACAAAATAAAAGCTTATTTTCAGAGGATGGCAATGCAAATTGGAGAAGTTGAGAGAGCGCCAGACACTCCGCATAAGAGACAAGCAGGCACCACTGGAGAGGTTAGGGATGGGGCTGGACTAGAGGAGTTGGAGGCCAAGGGAGGTTAGGGAACGTTTTAACAGGTTTGTAGGGAGGGAGAAGGAGGAATTGGAGAAAGAAGAGGAGATAAAGGAAGAAGGCATATTCTAAGTGTCTAAGGTAAATGAATTTTAAGGGGAAGACTCAATGTTTTAAGCAACTTTGCTAACCCTCGCATCCCCTCAGACAAGGAGAACTTACAGCCTTTCTTTTATCTTATAATTTTATGATTTCTTACCACTAAGCTATAATCTCGGTGACAGGAGCAGCTTCACCAGTTTTCCTCATTCACGCATCCCAGTGTTGAGCACAATCCCCGGGACCAGATACTCGACTGCACCCCAAAGCAGCCCAGCTCTGTTACTACCTTTGCACAAAGCACGAGCTTCTGCTTACTTTGACTTTAAAATGATTATTGAGGCATGAGTAGTTCGTTCCCTTCCTGGCTGCTCTTGCTAGGAACACAAAAACATAAATAAAGTTAAATGTTTATTCTCCTTAACTTTAGTTCATTTTCAGCTCTAGCTTCCTATCCGTTTATTCACTCCAATGTGTGTCTGGCACCATGAGAGAGAGAGACCCGGACCTGTCTGACGAGTGTCAGTCACTCTTTTGTCCTCATAGCTGGTCCGTCTCATCAGAGGACCCACCAGGCCAGCAAATGGCAGGGGAGCTGAGAGGCCCAGCTCTCTGCCCCACCAGGCCCCGCTCCTGGGCCATTTGCCATGGGGCTCTGCCCCCGGTTTCCAGCATAATCTTGATCATGGGTAGAAGGACCTGCATCCTCCTGCCCATGCCCTGGGCTTTCTGTGCTGCTCAGAATGTGGTTCTGGGCCTCATTCCCCAGCCCTTTCCCATCGAGGCTACATTCTTACAGCTGGGCATTACCTTTGACTCCTTATTTCTCAGTCCTTGCTCTGCTAACTCCCAGTTCTCTCCTAGAACCACACGTTGCTCTGCTCCTTATCATAGTAACAACAGTAATAATCGCGGGCAATTTTTGAGCATTTATCGTGTGCTGGGCATGGTGCGAAATCCCCATGACCACAAATTATGCAGCCAGGTTCCCCACGCTAAGTTTCCCACATTGGGGAAGTCACAGGGCGCAGCACACCCAGAGTGCAACGGATAAGCCTCGCCCTGGGAAAGCACCTTCGGGCTCGTGCTGTCTCCCTGCCAGGTAAGGATATAAAATGCTCTATTTGTACAGCCTCATTCAAGCTTCATGAGAATCCTGTGAAGCACTAGAACTATTTATTTTCATTTTACAGATTAGGATACTGAGGCCTAAAGAGGTTGTGTAACTTACCCACGGCCACACAGCCTGGACGTGCCAAAGCCAGCCCTCAGTCTAGAGAATCGGGCTCCCCACTTCCTCCATCACTTCTCTCTAATCCATTCATTTTGCAGAATTCTTCTTTAAAAGAAGAAAGTCTGACTTGGTTACATGCTTAAAATACTTCACTGCTATCTCTCTGCCTTTTGGATGAAATTGCTCTTCACTAGGAGTCCCTGTGGGTCTGGCCCCCACCTTTCTCCCCAGTTTTATCTCACTTCTCTTCCTCCTGCTCACTAGATCCCAGACCCCGCGGTACCTGGAGTAGACCGACTCTTTCCCCCTCCCTCACTGAGCAGCCCGCTTCCCCTCCAGGAAGGCCCTGCCCCCAGCTGTCTGCGTATCTGGCTCCTTCGTTCATTTAGGACCGAGCTTCGATGCCACCTCCCTAAGGATTTTCCTACATTGGTTTCTCTTTTTATTCTGGGTCATAGCACCCTATTTATCTTCTTTATAGCAAATAAGATTTTGAAATTTCTTGTTTACTTGTTGATAAACTGTATTTTTCCTTCCTGCTGTAATGAGTTTTGGACGAGGGCATGAGGACAGAGACTTCATCTCTTTTATCACTGAATGCCAGTCCTTTACACATGTAGGTGCTCACTACATGTTTGTTGAGTGAATGAAAGAATGATCTGTCTGACTCAAGGGTGGATTTGCTATGAAGCCAATGAATTTAAGTTTCAGGGTCCATTACTCCCTGAGGGCCCTGGCAATGCATCCACAGGGTCACACATTTTTGAAAAATTGTAAAAAATGAGATATTTAAACTGTAATTGGTTAAAAACATTGGAGTGAGATGGACGGAAAAAGAAACTTTCTGGTATGGTTAAGTTGCTACTAACTATTCCCAAGCAAGACTGATTTCCAGGACTACTTCCACAGTCCATTGTGTGAACTCACTTGCTGTTGCGACACAAAGATACAGCGTCATGGCATCAGAAGTGGATGGTGTGTGGATTGCGGAGGAGAAACAAGATTCGAAATGCATGCACCAGGTGGCTAGTGTATGGAAACTTCTTCCAAATCTTATAGCTCGTCTATGAAACCTCAGTGGAGCTTTTCCAACTTTAACAACAGCACTAAAATTGTATTTGACATTGCCAATAATGAGTAATGAACCTGAAAGGAAATAAATTATCTAAATTATCATTAGTAAAAAACAGGAACAAATTTCCTTTAATTGTAGATCCAGGGCACTACGCATTTTATAGCATAAAAAGTGAACCTTAATATTTTCAAATTAAAAATAATACATTTAGAAAGTCAGGGGATCCTAGGGTGGAATGCAGAATTTGATAAAACAATGTCTTACACGCACATGAAACAACCTCCCTGAAGAGGACAGGAGGAAATGGATCTGAGCTAAGAAACTCTGGAAATCACTGGAGTCTGTAAGACTCAAGGCAAAAGAAACAGAATAAGCCCTGTGCCCTAGCTGACAGAGTTGTGTTCCACAGAGGTAACGGTTAGCAATTCTGAAAACACTATCCATGTGCCTAGTCCATTTTTGCTGCTATAACAAAATACCTGAGACTGGGTAATTTATAAAGAACAGAAATTTATTTCTCACAGTTCTGGAGGCTGGAAAGTCCAAGGTCAATGTGTTGGCAGGTTTGGTGTCTGGTGAGGGGTCCAGCCTCTCCCTCTAAGATGTTACCTTGTTGCTGCATCCTCTGGAGAGGACAAACACTGTATCCTCCCACAACAGAAGAGTGGAAGAGCAAAAAAGGCCCAAGCTAGTTCTGTCCAGCCCTTTTATCATGTGCTAATAGGGCTCCACTTTCATGACTCAATCACTCCCAAAAGGCCCCACCTCTTAATACCACTGCAGTGGGGATTAAGTTTCAACATGAATTTTGGAGGACACATTCAAACCATCGCACCATGTATAGTGGGATTGAACAATTAAGTAAATAGACGGTGGATGGTGACAGCCAGGTTTCTTACTGTTGGAGTAGGAAGTTACCGATAAACAAGCAGAAGAGGCTAGAAGGATCCATGAAACAATGGATTAGAGCCGGAGACACCAATATGAACTGACCTTTCGCTAACACAGATACAGATGGTTACACAAAGAAATATTTACAGATATGTTTATATATACAGGTTAGTATATACCCTGATATTCCCTTGGTTTGTCAGCGGAGAGGGCCGGGGAGCAATGACACCCCGGTAGCAATGAGCACACCCAGTACCTGGAGCTTGGTTTCTAATACCAATCTCTAATAAAAGGGACCAGAGCTTCTTGGAGAAATAACTGATTCTAGGACTGGGACAGGAAATATATAAGATAACTCTGGAACATCCTGCAGTGTCAGCATCTAAGGAAGTGTTTTTTAAAAATGCACAGGAGTATGTCAAAGGAGTATCAGAGCCAGCCGAAATATCTCCCAGTGGTTAAAGCGGGAACAATTTGAACAAAGATAAATAAATAAAATGACATTCTATTATTACTCAAAGTATAAAATAAATATCCATGTGTCTATAGTGATATAAATAAATGATTGAATAAATAAATAAGTGGGGGAGAAGAGACAAATCTCCCATGCTGAAGAATTCCAAATAATTTACGTAGACATTTCTTCCTCAAGGAAGTGGAGCACAACTCCCCACTCCTTAAGTAAAGCCTCGTTCAAAAAGCAAGTGGCTTCATTTCAAAGAGTCCCTCACGTAAAGAGTGGCAGGGGAAGGAGAATAACTTCACAGTGGGGAAACCTGAGCAAGGTCAACATCAACAGTAATAAGTCACGTTGATAATATGGACCCCGGATAAGACGCAATGAATTATTTATAATAAATGTACCATCCTAATATGAGCTGCTAGCAACAGGGGACACTGGGTGAGGAGTGTGTAGGAACTCTCTGCACTACCTTTATAATTATTTCATTTTGTAAATCTAAAGCTGTTCTGAGAAAATTATCTATTTAACACTTTCTATCAGACATGTTAGACAAAAGATTGACTTTATCTTTCTACTCTTTTATAGAAAGTGATATTATAAGATCATTGATGTATGAAAAAGTGGCTGAAGAATATGCAGTCAAAATATATAAGAAGAAAATATTTTAGGGGTGAGTCAAGCAGTCGTGTTATAGAAGTCACAGAACTGAGTTGGGCAGTTCAGTTGTGTTATTACGTCATTTTTCTGTATTTTGTAAAATTTGTGAATGACCAACTTTGGCAAATGTGGTAATTTGTTGTGATTTCTCATTCTAAATGGATAATCACTTTTGGATCTAACTTAGACATATGTGATTTTCTACTATTTTCCTTAAATTGGACCCCCAAAATTGTATAAGCTTCAAGCCCCATAATATCTGGCGGTACCCCTGCCCAACTGCAGAGCTGTTGTACCTGACTACTAAGCAAGGCCCGGGGCCCTGTTTTGAGTCCCAGCCAGGTGTTTGGGGGCTTTCTGAAGCCCCTCATCTGCCAACTGCCTCCTCGCCTTTGTAGGACCTCCCCATTTCCACCTACTGACATCTCAGGCAAGCACTAATCTTTTCACTGTCTCCAGAGTTTTGCCTTTTCCAGGATGTCATATAGTTGAAATCACATAGCATGTAGGCTTTCTAGACTGGCTACGTTCTGAAAGCAATATGAATTTAAGCTTCCTCCATATGATTTTTATGGCTTGATAGCTATTTTATTTTATTCCTTTTTTCCCCCTGCTTGCTTTAAAGATCTTTCTCTTTAGTTTAGGCTTGCAAAAGTTTGACTATGATGTGCCTGGGTGTGCTTTTCTCTGTATTAATTTTGCTTTAGATTTCTTAAACTTCTTAGATTTTTAAGTGATGTTTTCCTTCAAATTTGGAAAATTTTCAGCCACTCTTTCTTAACTCATTTGTTTCTGTTGTATTAAGACTCTCTGCTCCCTCTGAAAATCCAATTGCCTGCATGTTATATTATTTAACATTGCCCTACAAGGTTCTTGAGGCTCTGTTTGTTTTTCTTTCACCTTTTTCTCCCTTTCTTTTACTACTTGGATAATTTATATCTGTATTTCTTCAAATCCATTGTTCCTTTATTCTTCTGTCTCCAATGTCCTCTTAAAGCCTCCTGGTAAACTTTTCATTTCCATCGTTTCACTTTTCTAAAATGTCCATTTGGTTCTATTTTATAGTTTTTTTTTCCTCCTCTGCTAAGGTTTTCTGTTTACTACTGTTAAAATATGTTCATTAAGATCTTATTTTCCAGCCGGGCGTGGTGGCTCATGCCTGTAATCCTAGCACTCTGGGAGGCCGAGGCGGGCGGATTGTTTGAGCTCAGGAGTTTGAGACCAGCCTGAGCAAGAGCAAGACCCCCGTCTCTACTAAAAAAAATAGAAAGAAATTATCTGAACAACTAAAAATATACAGAAAAAATTAGCTGGGCATGGTGGCACATGCCTGTAGTCCCAGCTACTCGGGAGGCTGAGGCAGGAGGATTGCTTGAGCCCAGGAGTTTTTGAGGTTGCTGTGAGCTAGGCTAACGCCACGGCACTCACTCTAGCCAGGGCAACAGAGTGAGACTCTGTCTCAAAAAAAAAAAAAAAAAAGATCTTATTTTCCTTTAGTTCTTGGATATGTTTTGGGTAGATGCTTTAAAGTATTTGTCAGACAAATCCAACATCTGGGCCACCCTGAGGTCAGAGTCATTAGCTGGGAAACTTCTTTTTCTTCTTTTTCTTAACCATAAATCTCATTTTCCTGTCCTTTTCTGTGTTTAGTATTTGTGATTGTATACTGAACATTGTCAGTTACACCTTGTAGAGACTCTGGTTCCGTTATCATTCTCCGAAGTGCATTGGGCTTTCTTCCAGAAGACAGTTCAGTTATTGGCCAATCACTTTGCACTTGTTCAGACTTCATTTTAGGCTTTGTTAGGGAAGATCCGTGGAATGCCCAGGGCTTTTAACTTGGTGCATTTCAAACTCTTAACTGTCTCCCATGTAGATCTGGCCAATGCTTGGTCTCAGGGTTTGTTAAGGTGGGTATGGAATCAGTCTTACTCTGGGGTGTACCCTTTACCTCTAGTATGTAGCTTTCCTCGTATCTCAGCAGGGTAGCTGGGGAGCCAGAAAGGCCTGAGCTGGTCCTCCAACATCTCCAGCACTGCTAGACCTCAAGTATCTCTGTTCTGCTCACAGCCGTACAGCAGCTGCTATCCGATAAGACTTCTTGGTTTCTCTCTGTGCACGCACAGCCCAGCCTCACTCGAGAACTCGTGGGAACCCCCAAACAGAGTTACTGCCCCTCTTCCCAACCCCGTTCTACGCTATGTCCCACCCCACAGGTCCCAGCCCTTCCGCAGCCTCAGTGCTGATCCTCGGCTAACAGGCTGTCTGCCCTGCTTTGCTCCAGTTCTCTGTGCTGTAGTGGATACGTTCGCCACAGGAGGAGAGTTAGGGCGAGTGTGAGTTTCATCTTATGAGTTTTCCTTCTCTCAGGGGTCACAGTCTGGTGTTATCTATTGTTCAATAACTGAAAAAGTGCCTCACCTATGTGTACCATTTTTTATTTGTTTATGGCATGAAGACTAGTCCATTAACAGTTGCTTCATCATGGCCAGAGGTGGATGTCTTGATTAAGCCAGGATTTAAATTCATCTGAAACCAAAATTAGTCATCTCAACCACTATGCTATCTTGTCTCTCAGTATAAAGAAAACAAAGCTGCACCTATAAATAAATTAGGGGCAAGGTAAAGTGCCTGGCTGAAATCTAGATTGTGGCTGCTGACCAAGGTATTTCAATTTTCAGATTGAATGGGATGGAAGGAAGCTGCTTGTGTGAGCAGAATAACAGTAATAATAATACCATCTTAACCATATGGAGCTTTTGGTATCTTCAAAGTGCTTTTGTGTTCATTATTTTATTCTCGCAACAAACAAACCTTTTTATACCCAATGCATTAGACGGTGTCATTTTGGTGTGACAAATTAACGTGGACACCACAAGTAGTGAAGTAACTGAGACCGCACAGCTAGTTAGCAAGGAGCAGAGCTGGAACCCAGGTCTCCTCACCACTGAACCTTTATAATCTGCTCCCCCACACACTAAATTAAGGACATCCTCATAGAAAAGAAATGTTTTGGAGAGTGGCAACAGTTTTATGTCAAGAAAGAGGACCTTGGTCACAACTATGGTGAAAACTTACCACTGGCCTGTTCTACCGATTCCTTGCCCAAAGGGAAGGGGAACTGGCTTGGCACAGTGGTCTGCTTCTTCCGAGACAAGAGCAGGGCTCCCCGAGGGCATATACTATAAAAGACGGCAAAGGCATCTTTCTAGACCTTTGTAACATCCCATTCTTCATTCTCTTCTCTTCCTTATGCAAGGAGAATACTGCCCGATGTAAAATAACTACATAATAAATAACTGCAAGTCACTTTGCAAATATCACATGCTACAGAAGTAATTATTAATATCTCGTCATCCAGACCGTACATTTATAGCCTACATCCATCAAATGAGCCTTGGAAAGAATTTACGTAGTACATATATATGCATGCATATTATATAATGCATACTTATCTCACCTTCTGGAGGTAAAAATTTATATAGCAAGTTTGGGATAGAATTAATTATGGTTATGTTTCAAAAAAACAAACAAACAAAAAAACCCTGTTCAACAACAGTCCTGATAGAAATGCTCACTAGCCTTTATCAGTAAAGGTTCTAATGGCTCAGCTAATATTTTTTTAATGATATTTAAACGTAAGATTTTTTTCCTATCAAGAGTTTGTCCCATGTTTGGCTTATCACTTAGATGGAATAATAAGAAATCTGCAGTTGACTAGTTTGAAAGGCTCCAAATCTGGGGCTGATAAGTGGCCCCTGCTCTCCCTAGGAAGGGTGGGGCAGCCTGTAATAGGTCCAGACTTCCCCGCCCAATGGGGTGCAAAAAAGTGGGTGACACCTAATTAAGCAGATTTATTATGGTATTTGCATCAGTTTGGTTTCCCAGCTAATGGGAAATAAATGCTTAGACTCAAAAACCCAGGGATGAAAAACTAAGCTGCAGACTTTTTCCCTCATGTGGAAGGCAGATACAGTGTCCCAGCATAAGTCATGCCTGCTGCGGGGCGGGGATTTCTACAGCAAAGAAACAGCATCAGAATGTGTTCGACGACTTTCTTTCAAAGCTAAAGACATTGAGTTCCAGGGAATTCACAGGACTTGGACTAAAGTTTGCCTCTGGTCACAATCACGTGCTTCATCTTCCGGAAGACCCCAGTCCACTTATTCGTCCAGCGGGCTCCCGAAGCAGGCTGGAGCAGTGGCCAGTCGACAGTGGGGTTTGCTAGACCTGAGGACGGGAGAGGGAGCCGGGGCCCGGAGTATGAGGGTTAAGGAAAATGACCATTAACTCTTACATCTGTAGAGTGCGTGACAGTCCATGAAGCCTTCTGTATACTTAAGCTCATTTCCTGCTCGTGTCACCCCTTTGAAGAAGTTAGTGTGATCATCTTTATATTACAAATGAAGAAAGGCCCAGCAGGTTTAAAAAGCAATGACAGTCACACATCTAAACCTGGGCACAACAGAAATTTTAACCCGTATCTTTTTTTCTTTCTTACCACATCCAGCACTCTCCTGAGGTTCAAAATTCAGTCGTCTTCCACTCATCAAAACCAGCTGGCCCTGTAGCTGCAGATACAAGCACGAGAACGATGGTGGGGTCTTTCGAGAACCGCTGTGTGAGCTTAGTAATATCTCTGCCATTTCCTTGTATTCCTTTAGCAAATCCTGTGTAAAGAGAAGTTTTATTTGAGTGAAGAAGAGTGTCCAGGATTCTTGAGCTTTGCAGCAACATCAGCAAAATCTGTAGAGAAGATGGGATTTAAACTAATCGAACATCAAGAACAGGCCAAAGCTCTCTCTTTCTGCCTGCAGTGGGGCTCTCCCTGCCTTTTATAATAATACTTCCTGCTTTTCTGGGTGAGCTTGCCTTTCTCCCTGACTCTGATAAAGGCCCCTCTGTGAGCACAGACCGTGTCTTGTTCATCTTTTCCGTCTTTTCCGGAGGCACAGGCGCGGTGTGCTGTGCGTTGCCGGCATGCGCCGCAGGCTTCCTACGTCAGAATGAAGCTGTTTGCCTAAGTCATCACGACCCGTTGAGCGGCTCGCAGTCTTTGGCTTTTATCTCCTTCTGAGGAGGACTTTTGAATCTCCCGCCCACTCCTCAAAATGACAGCATATTTGGGGTTTTGAACACAGAAATTAATCTTGTGCTTCTTAAATATATTGTCATGGTTAAGGAAGCTCAGACTTAGCACAACTAAGGGTTTTCCCTGTGAGGCTAAATAAGTGGCGAATTCAGTTCATTCAAAGAAAAAATACTCCAACAAGTTGTTAGGTGCTTTCCACAAAGATTACTCTGCACCAGTGGATTTCACCAAGTCGATGGCAGCAATTGTTCACAATTTTCCACTGTTAGCCCCTAACAATTGGGTGGAGAGTGGGGAAAAGACGTTTGATGGCCTGCATTTAAAAACTCCGCATATTTGATTGAATTGTACAGGCTGGAACTGAGGAGTCAAAGGCTGCATCTTCAGGTAGCAAAGCCATCAGTTGGAAAGGGAACGTTTCAATTAACTGGGTCTGTGGCCTACACCCTGGCTTCCCAAAGTGCGGGGAGGACAGCAACAGTGACATTCCTTGGGAGCTTGTTAGAAATGCAGAGTCTCAGGCTGCATCCCACACCTGGAGGATCAGAATCTGCATTTTAGCAAGGTCTCCAGGTGACTAGAAGGCACAGTAATGCTGGAGAAGCACAGAGCTTTACCTCTAGCACTTCGTGTTTGGGAACACGGAGGCACCTGATTTTGCTCCACGACTCTGAGCAAGCACAGTTGGAGGAATATCTTCCCCTTAGACAAGGTCAGAGTAGCCGATACTGGGCATTGCCCAGGGGATTATAACAGCCACACCTCAGAGCTTGTTTTTTTTTTTTTTTAAATAACAGCTTTATTGAGATATAGTTTACATATAATATGATTCGCTCTTTTAAAGAGTACACTTAAATGAGTTTTCATATATTCACAGAGTTGTGCAACCGTCATAATAATCAATTTTCAAACACTGTCATCATCCCTAGAAGAAATCTGTACCCATTAGCCCTCAGTTTCCAGCCCTCCCCTCCAGCTCCCAGTCTTGTGCAACCACTAATCTACTTTGCATCTCTATAGATTTTCCCAATCTGGGCTTTCATTTAACTGGCATCAGACATTATGTGGCCCTTTGTGACTGGCTTTCTTCACGGGCGTAATGTTTCCAGGGTTTCCTGTGCTGTAGCGTGTTCTGCACTTCATCCCTTTTGATGGCTCAGTGATATTTCGTTGCATGGATTGCGTGGATATGCTACATTTTGCTTTTCCATTCATCTGTTGATGGACATTTGGATGTTTCCAGTTTCCAACTATTATGATCAATGATGCCATGGACATTCACTTACAAATTTTTGTGTGAACATAAATTTTTTCTAGAGCCAGTTTTGACCCTTAAACAAGTGTCTGAGGCAGGTGGGTAGGGAGGAGTCCTGGGGAGAATGACAGCCTACTGAGGAAGACGCCCTGGCCCAGGCCCAGCTCTCCCAGCCACCGCCTGCACCAGCCCACCACTGGCCGTCTCAGAGCCACATCTGCAAAATGGACGCAGATATTAGCCACGTAGACCTCATGGTTTTCTTCGTGAGTGTCAAATGGGATAATGAACGAGAAACTATGTTGAAAGGCAAGATGCTACCCAAGTCTCAGCAGGTCGATTGTTCTTGTTCTATCACTGTTACTTTGGCAATCTTTGAAACTGACAATAGCTAGTGAGCTAATGACCTTTTCACTCAGGCCTGGGGAGGAGAGTCACACTCAGGCCTTTCTCTCTGGTGCCTAAAAAGATTTCCAGTGCAACAGAGATGTGAGCACACTGGGACTCTTTGAAGCTGTGCTTCTTTAAAGTTTCTCAGTCAGTAGACAACTTCTTTGGGGGGAAAAGAACCATTCTGTTCACAATGGCTTGTTAAAGAAAAAGAAAAAAATGAGAATGAAAGGAACTATTTAATTCGTGGACCCATTCACTATTTTTTAGCATTTACGATGTGCTCAGCCATGAGCTGTGTGCTTGTCAGCGGCGGTGGCATGGGGTCGGGGCAGGAGTATAAGAGAAGTGCTTGAAATTTGAGGCTGCTTTCAGGGGAAACCAATGTGGCCACTTCTGTTTTCTTATTGACTGTTGGAAACTTAAACAGTTCTCACAAGGAATGTACCCTGGAATAGTCCAGTGGAAACCCATTCAGAAAGCGCAGTCCAGGGAAGACTGTAACTCTTTGAAGAAGACAGGGAAAAGAACAGAAAGAGAAGAGAAAAGATGGGCAGAGAGAGGACAGAAAGTGAGAAATTACTGCTTTCCACCTTTGAGGAAGTGGTGGTGCCCACACATAGCTCAGGGCTGTTCTGAGCTAAATATGAGGACTGTGGACTCCCCCAGTGCCCAGTCTGGCCCCCAGGGGCAGAGGGGAGTGCAGGGGCCCCAAAGCCAGAGGCTCTAATGTCACAGAAGAGAGGAGAGACGGCGGGTGTGGGGAGAAGGGAATTCACCTGTTTCCTGTCTCAGCCCCTTTTGCTAAAGCGAAATGCCGTGGTTTTACTGGTTATGCTTGTTGATACAGTCCTCCGCCCTTGCAGGATACGTGTGTGGTAAGGGCACCACCTGGTCGGTGAAATGGATACTCCCAGGTAGAACAGACCAAACACAGCAGGATGTTCATAAAATTCTTAATCTGGGCCCTCTGGGCCACCAGGAGGAGGCATAGAGGTTATGTAAGCAAATTACTAAGTTAGGCTGAAACCAGACATACAAACATTTTCATAATGTCTAAAAAATTCACTTACATCACAAGAGGTCAACTCCGAGACCACTCTGAGAAATACTAGACCATCCTGAAGTGCTGGCACCCTGAGCAAACATTGCCCGTTCTTGCTATGCAGTCACCACTACAAGGAGACCCACCTTCTCCTGCCCTGGACATCTGGGACAACGTGGCTGGACACAGTTTTCTTTCCAGAGCATTCGGTTGCTACATTGACATGAGGGGAAAATATCCTCTCAGTTGAAGACTGAGATCTTCTTCCCAGGGGGACACCATTGTGAGGAGCAAGTGTGAACTGAGGAGCTGCAAAAGCTCGTGTTCAAACCCCAATTCCAGCAGCTGGGAGCCATGGGACCCAGAAAAATGACTCTGTTTCTGGGAGGCTTTGTGTCCTCATCTGTCCCACGGAGATAAGCCGGTCCATCCCACACAAGTGATTTGAAAGGAGCATCTGCTTTCATGTCTGGGACATAGCAGACGTTCCAAGAAGGCTTACTCTTTCCTATGCCACCATCAGATGATTTTCTCTTAAAACCGAGCCAGAAGGAAGCTATGAGGCTCATGATCCTTGCACAGAGAGGAGGCATCAGAGAGTTCTCATCCTCCAGCCCTCACTGCTCAGTGGAGCGGCCGGTCCCACTTGGCAAGACTCACTTCCTCTGTCTACTCCCAAAACTTATGTGCCCAGCAGAAGCCGCACGTCTGTCTACACTGAACTCTAACCAGACTGCATGGCTGGGGTCACAACCTGACACCTAACCATCGAGCATCTCATTACACCCAAGGAAGCCAGTCCCAAACCCTCTCACCCCCATCCTGGCCATGTGCTGGCGATGGCTGTGTTGGTGATTGCTAGTTCTATCCCATTCCTATTACTCTGTTTTGCTGTGTGCATGAATGCTGGCCTTTTGTATAAGTTCTGAAATAAGACAGCAACTAGGCAGGATGCCCACTGCCAAATCCAACTGGCACTAAGAGGATACTCGTGAGAGTGAAGTTCCCAGGACCCAAACAACCCTGTGGACTGGGCTTGCACTAACTTTTAATCCTTTTGCAGATACACTCTTGTGGGAAGAAAGATAAATAAATGACATTTCCAAAAGTGCCTGTATCCGCTTTACAGATGAAGAAACTGAGGTTGGTCCGGAAGCCCTGCTGGGCTTGCCCCTCGGCTGACTGGCCTGCTCCAGGGCCTCTGTCCTGCCCATGGGTCATACTTTCTGCTCCCAGGGCTGCAGCCTGGTATTGAGCTACACGTGGCCTTTTTGCTTCAAAACCCTTGACCTAATTCACTTTGGGGGAACAGTGACATGCAACTGCATGTTATCATCTGGCCACAGCCCAGCTGCAAGTGTCCTGTCCATCAGGGCTTCACTGTCACAGAGGGGTCATCACCAGGGATGGGCTGGGGTTCCCAGGACAGGAGAAGGAGCCAGGCGTGAAGGCAAGCACTGAGAGGCATCGAAACCAGAGCTGAGCACGAGAGTATGCAGCCCTAACACAGGCCCCAACATTAGCTGCCAGACTGGAATAAATAAAGACGATAAATATTTATCAGCCAACTTGTGAGAGGGCGTCAAAAATGCAGTACCATCATCAACTCTCTTGCTAGTGTTTTAACAGATACGTTTTAAAATGTCAACCTGAAATGGAAGCTCCAAAGCCCCAAACATTGCAGAAAAATGGATTTTGTATCAAGACATTTTTTCACGCGGGGTCCTTCTCTCTCCGATCACCAAAGGTCTCTTGAGCTGACACAGATCTGTAGTTAAATGATGGCGAGGCAGGATGCAAACTGGAGCAGAAAGAGGGTGAGTCATAGAGAGGAAGCTCGGTGACCATTTGTGATGGACATGAGGCAGATGCGTGTGTGACAGGGGCTGTCCCCAGGCATGGGGGCTGCTGGGGAGTGCAGTGAGTGCTCACCCACTGTCCCACCACCGCCAGTCTTTCCTCCAGAACAAGTTTTCCTCTTGCCCCTGGCGTTGAGTGAGAAAATTGGGGTGTCAAGTGTACCCGTGAATCCTTGAGAAGAAACGATGGAGCATCGTTTTTGAGTTCAAAGGGGACTCAGCTGCTCTGGGTACAACAAAGTCCCCAGTGTGGTGCGGGGCCAGAAGACCATGCCACTCTGCAGGAAAACAGGTTTGGGGACGCCTTCTCTGGTGGGGCCTGCGTTTGCTGAGGACCTGGAGCCTTGCCCGGGGGTCAGACATTCCTTGGCCACACTGGTCACTGTTGATCCACCTGCATTTTTGAAAGGCCCACATCTGGTCTGCAAGAGAAGGCACGTGAGCTCTCTGGCCATCTGAGAACACAACGAAAAATGATAAGAGGCGCCGGGAACGTTTAAATAGCACTAACGGTGCCGGCAATGTTCTACGTGGTTTACAAATATTATCTTATTTAATCCTCACAACAAATTGTTGATAGAAGAATGACTGATATCCTGATTTACAGCCAAGGAAACTGAGGCTCCCAGAGTTTCAGTAACTGGCCTAGATTCGCCCCGCTGGTAAGCGGCGGAGTTGGTATTCAGCACAGCGGCACGGGCTCGCTGGGAACGGGGACCTCAGAGATGCTACGCAGGACACTTCTGCCTCACACCACTCCCGTAGGGCACAGAGTGAACTTGTAACTGTCCCTGCAAAAGGAAAGGAGCAGAGTTAGGTGGCCCCAAAGACACTGAAGACCCCACAACATTGTCCTGCCGGGAGTAGATTATTTTGTTTGTTTTTTCAGCACTGATTTTCCCTTTCCTCATTCTTTCTGGCTCTGGCACAGTGACAGTGAACCAGCCTGCTGTCTAGACTCGCTGTGGGTAAGCAACCCAGAATCTCGGGTGCTAACATGAAAATTCAAATTTTAGTGAAAGGCAGCAGCCCAGTCAGGAGCCAGGGAAAGACCCCAAGCTGGGGGCGCCAGTGGGCTTGGGTGTGGCTCCCAGCTCTGCCACATAGGAGCTGTGTGTTCTTGGTCAAATTACAGAAACATGCCTTGGATAAGACTCATCTGTGAAACGGAGATTAAGAAAAGTCTACCTTGCCAGGTTGTCCTGCGCTTGGGACACAACGAGACCACATGTGTGATGCTCCTGTGTCACTCTGGCTTTGTGACGGGAGCTTGATAAATGGTAGCAGCCATTAGGTCTGAAATGAAGACAATTCTACTTCTGTGGGGAAGTGTACATTTTTTTCCTGTGCACTTCATTTTTAGAAACAGGGATTTCTAAAATCTTTTGGTTGCGCACCGCAGTTTACTTGCCGTCCGCCGATTTCACGCTGAGGCCTGCGGAGGTGTCGGCATGACTGGAAAGGGCTCTGTCTGCCTCGGTAACAAAATGGAATCATTCTGCAGCAGACGAAATGTGAAATGCTGTTTTTCCCCAACCTTGTGCTAGAATGTGGTTTGCAGCAATCCACCAGGCCCCCCGAGCAGAGCAATTGACCCTGTAGTCAACTGCCTGGGAGCTCTGATGAGTTATCTCCCCACCCTGCCCCGCTGACCTCACGTCTCTCCACACAGCTGGGGCGGGAAATTTTGACATGAGAGTCTAAGGAGGCTTCTGTGCTTTTCATAGCCCACATCCTGCTTCTTTCTAATTGGGTCTCTAGAAATGTTTTCTGCACACAGAAGGATTCTCTGAAATGTGCTGATTGAATGATGAATGAATTTTCCAATCTGAGATGAAACGCGGGGTCAGGAGAGATAGAGGTGAGGCCAGACCGAGTTCCATGTAGCTTGACTGGCCATGTGCTTCCTGGACTGGATTGGAGCCATCCCCACTCTCGTGGGAATATTCTGCACAAAGCTATTCATTAGGGAGAGCAGTGAACAGCCCAGGGAAGGGGTTGAGTCCTAGCTAGTTAGCTTTCCAGGGCACCTGTAAGAGCCAGGGTCCAACCAGGAAAATAAAGCCCACTCTAAATATTTAAAACAGAAGGAATTCAATTGGAGAATTTGGTCGCATAAGTTTGAAGGGGGAAACGCAGAGGGAGGAGTCTGAGAGGGAAGTGGTTTTATTCAGCATCGAAAACTCAGAACTTCCTGTGTGGTCCCATCTGGGCATGGGAGAAAGGCCTGGAGAGTGAGGGGCTCATGCTTTACTGTGGTGAGCAGCTATGGCAGAGCCAGGCTGCCTTTCCCCTGGGCTGCGGGTGACCTGAGCCAAACAGAAGCTTCCTGTGGGTGTGGTGGGGATGCAGTAACGACAAACGGGGCTCAGGATGCAGCAGCATCAGCCGCTGTGCAGGAGCCCAGACCTGGAACCAAGCCCCAGCCCGCTAACACGTCCTGAGCCCTCCAGCCACAGTGACGACTAGGCCTTCTAATAGCCTGACATGCAAGGGTCCCCCAGTCAACCCACCTGCAGACTTTTGCTAGCCCCCAGCCATAACAAAAAGGGGTGATCTGAAAAATTCATTCAGGCTTCACAAGTGGCATCCTGCAAGTCAAATCATTCAGTAGAAATGAGTGGAACTATTTAGATTAAATTGGCCAGAAGAAGTGGAAGCCAAGCTCTCATTTGCAAGGAAACTTTGATAATCCAGGGAACTGGGTATTCAGAATGTTCTGCTTTTTTGAGTATTCTCATTCAGCATCAGGCCTGCCTTTATGGTTGTGCACAGAAGTATGGCTGGAGATGCAGGCTTGTGTCAGAGAGAACTCCAGGGAAGGAAGCCACCCGGACCACCCAGCCTGTCTTCTGGTCCAGGCTCCAGCCTGGGCAGGCTCCAAGTGTGCACAGAGTGACATGCCTGTTGTTCCAGCCTCACCGCCACAGGGTGGCCACTCCTAATGAGCTCGCTAACAAAGCTGCAGGTGTTATCTAGATTCAAAAAGGAAAGGAATTTAAATGCAAATAAATATGAATATCTTTTTTATCAGATTAATGAATGTTGTGGGAAGAAAACGTATGACAACTATGAGGAGAAACGGTCCCAAAGAGCAAACAAATGATTTGAGAAAGTAATAAAATACTTCCCTCTCATGTCTGCCAGGCCATCAACCAAGACAGCTTGAGTAGCTATTACTTAATTTAGTCTTAAAACTCTGCTGGATGAGTTAAATAGCTCTTGGTCATTTGTGCCAACATCTAACAGCTAGAATACTCTTCCTAGTATCTTCCTAGCATCTCCTTTATGATAATTGGGACATATTTTCTTGCTCCTTGTTCTATATATGGTACACGTGACAGCATAGAGGATCGTGGCTATTCTTCATTTCTGAACACTTAGCCGCACATCTGCTTTTTCATGGTGGTTAATTACCTGATATATAAAAGGGAAGGGGCCATGCTGGTACTAGGATACATTCTTTTACTCAGATTGGCACCTTTAAACCCACAGTGCTTTGTAAGTACATGAGTAGCACCGAGCTAGTGAGGCTCTTGCAGACGGAAGCCTGTTCTCAACACCTTTAGACAAGATCGCCAAACTTTGATTCACCCTGAGGCTCTAGGGAATGATAGGGAGCATCCAGAGTCTGTCCACAGGTGCCAAAAGTGAACTAGAGGCTGGGACTTCCTGTATCCAAACATCTGGAGAGTAATTGAAGAAATCTGTCAAATGTTGATGTTCCAGAGCATTGTGTTATTGGGCACCAAGCCTTATCATCACATTTTCCTTTGACAGCTTTGGGATGGTATTCCGTGCACTTAGCCCTGATATCAGAGAAATTCCTTTTCATTCTTGGAGACATGACAAAAATAACCACCTGAATCCCATTCAAAGATATCCACAGGCTGGGACTCTCATAAAAGAATAAAATTGTGAGTCTGAGCTCTGGAGTCTTTTCTCTGTGAGTTTGGCAAAGTTGGAGCAGTAGGTGGAGGTGACCTGTTCTGCTAAGCCTGGTCTCTGGGTCATCTCCAGTGTCCATGGATAGCCATGGTGGTAGGAATCTTAAAGACACACATCTCATCTTTGGCCATGTCGTTCCTCCCATCAGGAGGTGGAATATATTTCCCCTCCCTTTGAATCTGGGCTGGCCTTGTAACTTGTTTGACTGATAAAATGTGGTGGAAGCAATTCAATTTTTGTTCTCTTGGAACCCATCCTCCATGCTCTTAGGAAGTCAGTCTAGACTACGGGCCATGTGAGGGTGATTGCAACATCTCAGTTAATGGCCAGCATCAATTGTAGACACGTGAGTGAGGCCATTTTGGATGTTCCTGCCCCAGCTAGCACCGTGCAGAGCAGAACTGCCCAGATGAGTCCAGTAAAACCACTGACTCACGAGAAAAGAATAAATTATTGTCATTTGAGGTTGCTAAGTTTTGTGGTGGTTGGTAATGCAGCCATAAATAGTCAAGTAGTTCCGATACTCAGGACTGTTTCACATATGGGCTTATGCACAGGTGAAGACAGAAGAGCCCACACCATCTGAATTGAGGAATGATCAGAAGACTGGGATTTTCTCAAAGACTCTACACCAGGTGTCACTGTGCATAATATAGCATCACCAGGAACTCATTCCCCTGGGCAAACCATGATCTTTTCCTGTTTGTCTTCTTTTAAAATACAAATTTAACACACGGGGGTATAATAAGCCAAAAAGAACACACCTAATGGGTGCGGTGCACACCATCTGGGGGATGGACACGCTTGAAGCTCTGACTTGGGTGGGGCAAAGGCAATGTATGTAACCTAAACATTTGTACCCCCATAAGATGCTGAAATAAAAAAAAAATGACTAAAGAGAACATTTCTTCTAAAGTTGCTGTAATTTGAACATAGACTACAGTTTTGTGTATTAAGTATGACACTTGTCTCGATGTAACGAGATAAGGAAAAACATTTAAAAAGAAAAATTGGAAAAGAACAAAGAGAATGGGACCAGGAGACAGTTTTCTCAAAGTCTCCTACTTCCTTACCCAAACCATGACAGCCTGATAAAGAGCAGCCCCAGCATTCTGAGAGTATCGATGCCACGAGTCACAAGCCCAGCGCCCAGCTATGATGACATGCACTGGGTGAAGCTGGGTTTGTCGTCTGACAGCCCAAGTGGATGGGCAGAAAAGCAAGATAAGACCAGGGATTGATGTGATCCAGTCCTTGATTTTTAGTCAGCAGCCAGGCTTTCGGAGACTTGGGAATGTAACCAATCTGGCCGTGTCTGAATAGTTCTAAAATGTATTTTTCAAGAAAAGCGGCCAAGGAATAAAGATGCAAAGACCCACGGGGGAAAAAAAGATTGCAATGAAAACACTTCTCAAAGTATATCTCATGGAACACTAGTCCTGCAAGCAGCCTCCTCTTAAAATGAGCCTATAGTCAAGTAATTTTGGGAAAGCCTCTCTAATGCACACTACAACCCCCTTGCAGAGTTACGGTACACACCAGCATATCACAGGCTCTGAGCTGGTCTAGAGTAAGGAAGAATTCTCTGCTTTGTAAAACCCAGGGTTTCCTGGACTGTTTTGATTATAAGAATTACACCTCCATTATCTGCCATTGCATCTCCAGTGGAAAGGAAAAATCCCTTTTATATGGAGTGAAATGTCATTTTAAAAGCCCCAGTCTTGAGAAGGATTAGTCTTTGATGATTGTTCTCAGGTCTACCTCTCTGCAAGACGTCCAGTGGTGGCCAGCCCGTCGATCCACCTACATAGGTTATTCAGGCAAGACCAGAAGATGAATGAAGAAGATTGTGTAAATTCAATATCCTGGTCTACATGGAAACACCCATCATCGCTATTAGGGACCCATATCTAGCTAAATAAACATCACACTGGGATCATTTCCTCTGTTCTCCTGAATAGTCCTAAAGATATGAAAACATTCTTTCTGACATAATAAGCCATCAAAATACATTCACGACAAATCCCCGGTACACCAACGTTATCTGCACTGCTGACAATGGGCTTTCTTCCCGCTTGTCTCTTTCATTATGTTCCCAACGAAGGAGCTCAGCAATTACTCTTGTCCAGGCAAAAGACAGGACTTTGGCCCTTGGAGCTCTGACAATTGTGCTTGGCTCATTTAATTACTTCCAGCACAGGCACACACTTCATTAACAGAGCTAGGACCAGCAGGGGCTTCCTGTAGGTCGCAGGGAAGATGGTTAATTGAGCCTTATTTATAAGGAGCTAGGCAAACCCCAAGGGGACAGCAGCAGTGGCTATTTTCTTCCTTGTATGTGAGGTTTAGGAATCAGTCAGTAGCCGGTCTACTGAAGAGCCTCCAGAGAGTTAAGGCAAAAAGCAAACAAACGACAACAAACGAGAAATTATGGTAAAATGAGCTTTCTGTGTGCTACTTACATGTTGAGAAAATTAAAAATTCCCCGAGACCTAGATGTAAAGCCTACTTGGGTTTTCCAACCCCCTATTACCCTCTCCGGTGCCTGTCTTCCAACCCAACTCATCCCGTAGCACCACTCTCAGAAAACAAACAAACACAAACAAACACAAACACAATCCCTGGCTTTCCTCATGGCAAACTGTTAACTGCTGTTGTGAACGTTGTTCCCAGGTCTGTGTTTGTGCGGAAGAGTGAGTATATTTGGGCTCCACGGTTGACCCTCAGCTCTCAGCCTGCTGGCAGGGGCCTCGCAGGGAGCTCAGCTTTGTGGCTGCCCCTCTATTGGACACACATATGTCCAGGGAATCCCAGAACTCTTTGTACCTTTAGACACTGAGACGGAAGGAAGCCCTAGTTGTAAACTCAGGATTTAAGGCACTGGCTTCAAAGTCTCCGAAAACACCCTGTGCGTGATCCTATGTTGTGAAGGGGCTGTCACCACAGCCTCATAAACTGCAAGGGAAGCATTTGAGGTCCCTTCATCTTTGGGCCTTCAAGCTCTGTCCCTGGGTTGTGACTAAGCCAATGTGACCAGAGGAAGGGTGGGGAAGGGGGCAAAGAAGTTGAATCTAGGCACGGTTCCTTGTTATTCAAGCAAAGACAGTTGTTTAAAAATAGAAGGAAGAGAGCTCAGGGAGGTCACAGCCATGTAATTCAAATTTATTTTTTAAGTTCAAATACCTTTCTTTTTTTTATGCAGTGAGGGAAGATCTACTAGTTCAGAGGTCTGGATAAACATGGAAAAAAGTTCAGAGCTTGTCCAAATTCTATCTGATGACCTAATCAAGACACGTGACTGGGGTTGGGGGAAGTCTCATGAGAACAGAGCATTAGCTACTCATTGCCATAAATACTCTTTCTTCAGTGATAGCCATTCACCCACTTCATGTCAGGCCAGGGAATTAGAGCAAAAGGAAATCTAGCAATTCCAGAGAGCCTTTTTCCCAATTAGTAGAGAGAATTATGCTGGGTACTTGGACACTGTTCCGCAGCCTGATGCACGTAGAGGCAGAGGTTGAGACCCAGACTTAATTCTCACTCTACAGCTTCCCCACCATGCGGCGGCCCCTCCTCCTACCCTCACGGACTCGAGGCTGGAGCTGCCACACCTCAGCATACCATGGCCCCTCAGGGACCCCACAGCGGGGAGAGATCATGTGTGGAGGGAGGGAGTATGTGATGCCATGGACAGGATGCAGACCCATCATTCAGAAAAGACAGGAATCCCCACCATGTTTGAGACACTGTGCTGGGTGTTATGAGAGACACAGAAATGTTTACAAGCTCATTGCCTGCTAGGAACTTACAATCGTTGGGGAGTGGCTTAATACCAATAGAACACCAGTAGGAGGCAGTGGCATTAAGCCATGTAGGTAAATAATTACGCTGCATGATGTTGTGGGAAAGAAGAACACGCTCGCTGTGTGCGGACCTGGGTCTAGGTCTTCGGTGGGCCTTGATGAGCTGTGTCACCGCAGGCACATTCCCCAACTTCTCTCAGCCTTGGTTGCCTCTAAGTAGAAATGAAAAGGTGGGGGAAGCCTTTTCCCCAGGATTTTGTTGAGTATTAAATGAAGGAATGTATGAAAACACCTGGTCCCAGTGTTGACACATCAAGTGGTTTCCTGACACTGATGTTGAGCCCCACGAGCTAGGCATTGTCTCTCTGAAATCACCCTCAGTTCCTGAGAGGGGAAGAGCCCCATTCTACCTCCGTGGCCCAGGGATCTCCTAAAATAGGTACAGCAGTAAAAAAAATAAAATAAAATAACGCTAATTCTTCATGTTTATTAAACATTCCATATATGATGGATTCTGTGTTGAATGCTTTTTAAATGTCAGCACATTTAAGCTTTATGCCACATGAGGAAGGTGCTTAAAAAATCCTCAGTTTGCCAATGAAGCACTTGAAGATCAGAGAGGTTAACTAACTCCCTTAAGTTCACGCTGGACTCCAACTAGGGCTTTCCTATTCAGGAGCCGGTGCGCTCTGCCTGCTGCTACCTCCTTGCTTCTCCAAGGTGTCAACACTGCAGAAGGATCGATCTGGACAGCAGTGTGTCTCAGGCGCTGACCCCCATCAGAGATGGGGCTGGCCTCCCTTAGACAGCCCTGGGGGTGCCAGGGCCCTGGAAGTCATAGGAATAGGATTGCCAAAGGGATGCTTTGGTGACCTGGGTTTGTTGCTACAGTGAAAAGCTGTGACTAGCTATAAGTCACACATAGGACATTGCTCTGCCTCCTGTCTCCTCTACAAGTGTGTGAGGATTCAGGAGATTCACTATGAGATATACTTTTCGGAAATTGTGATTCAGTGGAAATTTCATTCCAAATGCTTCCAAGAAGCCCTGCCATTGAGTGGCAGCCTTAATTCTCTTCTTCATAAACCTAGAGGTTTTCATTTGAGTTTGATCCTTTCCGTGGACAGACCATGTTGCTGGTCCCATTGTTTTGGTTGTTGGACTCAATTCTTTCCTGAATCAATTCCTGGCCTGTTCTTTTCAGTCTGCTTTATGATCAAGGAACTGTGATAGTGACACTGGTAAATGTGTTTTTTGGCCCCAGCAGGGGAAGGTTGCATATGAGAAAACAGCACAGTCTCTCATCCTGGTTGGAAAAAGAGCTCCGAACACTGCTGCACACACAGGGCAGCACCTGTCAGTCCCGCCCATTCTATTTGGAGACATTCCTCTAACATAGGGGTCAGCAAACTATGGCCTTGTGGACAAAATCCAGCCCACAACATACTTTTTTAAAGAAAGTTTTATAGAAACACAACCATGCTCAATCTCTGTCTGCCTTTATGCTACAATGGCAGAGATTGGTAAGTACGACAGAGACCAAATGGCTCAAAAAGCCTAGAATATTTACTACATGGCCCTTTACAGAAGGTTGCCAACCTCCGATTCAACTTTTTTGTTCCATTTCCATTGCTTGGACTGCTGTGATTTCCAGATTTGAGATTTATTTATTTTTATTAATATTTATTAATTCTCCAGTGACTTCCAGTGTCTCCTGTGCAAATCCTAACTGAATTCAGGCCTTCCGTACAAGGCCTCTCATAACTTGGCACCGACTTAGGTTTCTGTCCTAGTCTCTTGTCACTTTCCCACCACCCATATGCATCCCCTTGCGATAGAACCACCATAGCTTTATCCTTCACCCATAAATACCCTAGGTCTTATATGCTCTGATATGTTGTGTACTGTTCTCTCTGCCTGGAGTCCCCTTTCTTCACACCAGGTGCTGAGCAACTCTTCCTTTAAAATCTAACACCTATTATCATTTTGCTTTCATAGTTTGTCACTTTTTTCCTACCGTGTGTTATGTATTTGTTTTCACATCTGCCTGTTCTATAAGACTGTGTATTTCTTGAGGGCAGGGATCTATGTCAATTAATTTTTATATTCAACATGTGTGGCATGTATTTTGGTATGTAGGAGATACTCAGTGGATGTTTGACATGGGCCAATAGAGCAACACACGCGTCTAGTGGGGCTTCCGTTAGCAAAGCACATGCTCTCCCTGGAGCGCCTCCCCATCTCCCACTCCCATTAACACTGCCTGCCAGCAGTCCTTTCCATGCGGGGCAGACGTGGACCTAGCAATGAACGTGGAATGGATGGGCGTGCTCTGCCTGCAAGCCTGCTGCTTGCTACCCCAAGTGTCACCAGCTGAGGCTGTAACTTCTGCCACTGGCCTTCTCCATGAAGGTGGCAGAAGAATTCATTTTTTCTGAGAGATTGTGAGCACTGGCCCCTATATCAGAAGGTCTAGAAATAAGGAAGACTATATTGGAATGTCTAAGGGAAAAGCCATCCCGGGGGCTGCCTGGGAGTGAGAGACAGGTGAGAGTGCACCTGTGTGCACTTGCCAAGGTCAAGGCAGCCCTGCTGGCAGGGAGGTCACCACCTAGCACATGGCTCAGGCCACTGAAGAGTAGAGCCAGCCATTGGAGAAGGTCATTGTGCTGGGGAGGGAGGGAGGAGAGGATGGGGTGTGTCTCTTCGGGCACATTTTTGGCTCTGTGTTCAGCAGCAATTTTAGCCCAAACCTCAAGCTATAGCCCAAGCATAAAGAGCCTGGAATTCCTAGGACTAAATCATGGATAAAGAAAAAGAGCAGATCAAGTGAGCACAGGTGGGAGGATATGGCCATGTGCCATTTGTGAGGTCTTGTGCATTTCCTGGGCAGCTTCTCTGCACCTCAAACATGGGTCAGTTCCCCCACTGGTCAGTAGGCATCTTCAGTCCCTCCCACTAATGCTCTCTCTCCTCACTTCTTCTCTCCTGCCTCTTCCTCCCCCTTTCCGTGTCCCTCTCCCTGGTTCCCATTAACCTCTATTTTTCTCCCTTTCTTCTCCTTCTCACTGCTCTCATTGCCCCATTTTCTGTGCCTCCTTTCCAGTGTTAACTTAATGTACAAAGGTTCTCCTTGTGTCTCGCGGAGCAAGACCAGAAGTCACGAGAAGATCAGCATGGAACCAGTGCCTAAAAACATCAGGCTGGAGCACAGGGTCTATCCTGCCCTGGGAAAAGTGAGAGAGCTTTTCTTGGGGAAGATCACACACACACACTCTCACACACACACACAAAGACACACACTTTCTCCTACACACACACACACACACACCCCAGCAGCCTTCTCCGTGGACCGCAGTACACTTTAGGATCTAGGCTCTTGGCTCAAGGGAACAACATCATGGTTCAGGATGTTTGACATGATTCTGCTGTGGGGAGTTCCAAACTTATCATCACCAAATTCAGAGAAGTTTGGTATCGTGCTGGCACCAGGGGAATGACCCATCTGCTGTGAGCTATCCAGGTCACATCGAGTTTTATTGCACACAGTCATATTGGTGCAGAGAGAAGGGGATGACTTGGCTTGAGGCCCTGTCAGTCATCACAGGCTGGGCTAGAAGGGACTTTCGCTGGGGAAGTTGATGGGCACCCTTGCATGGATGAAGCAAACACATACTCTACAAAATGAATCAGTCGCTAAGTCTGGTGGTTCATCCTTAATGATGTCTGGAATTATCCAGCCCTTTGTTTCCTTCCCATTTCACTGTTAATGCCCCAGTTCAGCTCCCATTGCCTCCAGCCCAGACTATGATCATAGTCTTCCAGATAGTTCCCACCCCTCCTGGAGCTTCCTCTAGCAACCCAAATTGCCTGCTAAGGGTAGATTGACTGCTGTAAAGAAAATTCCCATTGTATAACCTCTCCACTCGTCTACAGAAAGTAGTTCATTCTCCTGCTGACACTCTTGGCTCTCCGCAGTCTGCCCTCAGCCCACTGTTCCTTCCACATCTCCCTGCACGTTCATACTCGGATCCTAGATTCTGGTCATACCTGACCACAAGCTACCCCTGTACATGTCTCATGTTTAATTGTCACTGATTGCAACTTAAAAAAAAAAATCCAACTGCAGTGCCCAATACCCCTGCCTGCCTAATCTTCCAGGCCAACTCATCTATGGGCTGCACTCTGAAGCCTCTTTGTAATTGATACTTCAGAAATGAGGTCTCTCTCCTCCGAAACCCTGGAGCACCCAGACAGGCCTTAACCCTCCCTGTAAGGCAGCTCAGTGTGGACATGTTGGTCTACACTTTTCAACTAACAGCTCATTGAAGGCAGGGTCAGTTTCTATTTGATTCATATTTTATCCCCCAGAGTATCTTACTCTGGAAGAGTAAAAAGGGAATAAATGCAGGATTTTATCTATCAAACAAGTTTCAACACAATAGCCTCTGCAGTTCATGAACTAGATGAAGAAGAATTAAACACAAGGACAAGGAAAAGGTATAAATTACACATACAATCAAATCTAACGGTGCATTTCAAGAATAAAACAGCAGCACCAGGAAGGTGTTAGAAGTTTATGGATGGAAGCAAAGGGGTACAGACACAGTGTGGGTGAAGGCTTTGAGACCAGGGGGAAAGTCTGTGTGGGAACAGACGGAGCTGGCCTTTTCCGAGCTGGGCGCTGTGTCGGCGGCCTCACCGCACGTCTCTCATCCAGTCCTCACAGCCACCCTGTGTCACACACAAGAAACCTGCCTACGGTCACACAGCTGTAAGGTACAGAGTCAAGACTCAAGTCCTGGCTCCGGCTCCTAAGCCCACGTGCTTCCCACAGCTCTCTGCTCCCCCAGGCATATTGTCCATGACGTGAGATGTCTGTCTTTTGTAGCCAAACTTCTCTTATTGTTACAGAAGTTAAGAAAATAGGAATAAAGTCACACAAACCATATTTTAGTTCTTTGCACTTCTTGAAACAATATGTTTCATCAAGTCACCTTTGGCCTGGTCAAGATTTTTATTAGGACACTCTAGTCCCCTCCCCTCCCTGCTCCCTTCCCTGCCACTGACTCCATGACCCCAACCCTGTCACAGGCCCTGTCAACTGCACACTGTGTTCTCCAGAGGGTTGTGCTCCTATTCTTAAATGTGCAGCTTTATTGCTTGTGGTGTGACTGAACAGGATAGGACAATTATGGATACATGCACACATATGTAAATATATGTCCACACATGAATACACATACATATAAGCATACATACGAGAGGACTTCAAAACGTTTGCAGAAAATGGACTTAAAAGGTAAAAATAAAAAAATACATGTTTTATTTCCCAACATAAGCTCCATCAAGTTCAAACCATTTTTATAAGCATTGACACCAGCCATTTAGTCCATCTAAAGAATTGATGGTCCTGGGAATTTAACCATGTCGATGCAGTCTTTTTTACTTTATGAACTGAAGAGAAATAGGTGCCCTTTAAAGATTTTTTAAGATTAGGAAACAAAAAGAAGTCAGAGGAGCCAAATCAGGACTGTAAGATGGCTGCCTAATAATTTCCCATCAAAACTCTCCCAAAAGTGGTCCCTGTTTGGTGAGAGGAATGAGCAGGAGCATTGTCGTGGGGGAGAAGGACTCTCTGGAAAGCTTTCTTGGGTGTTTTTCTACTAAAGCTTCAGATAACTTTCTCAAAACACTCTCATAATAAACAGATCCTATTGTTCTTCGGCCCTCCAGAAAGTCAACAAGCAAAATGCCTTGAGCATTCCAAAAAACTGTTGCCACGAACTTTGTTCTTGACCGGTCTGCTTTTGCTTTGACTGGACCTCTTCCACCCCTTGGTAGCCACTGCTTTGATTGTGTTTTGTCTTCAGGATCATACTGGTAAAGTTATGTTTCATCTCCTCTTACAATTCTTCAAGGAAATGCTTCAGGATCTTGATCCCACTTGTTTAAAGTTTCCATTGAAAGTTCTGCTTTTGTCTGCAGCTGATCTGGGCACAATGGTTTTGGCACCCATCGTGTGGAAAGTTTGCTCAGCTTTAATTTTTCAGTCAGAATTGTGTAAACTGAACCATTTGAGACGTCTATGGTGTTAGCTATTGTTTGTGCTGTTAATTGTCAATGCTCTTCAATTAGGGCACAAATAAGATTATCTTTTTTCTTGCAAATTCACGTGGATAGTCTGCCACTGTGGGCATCATCTTCAACATTGTCTCGCCACTTCTTAAAATGAGTTTTCCACTTGTAAACTGTTGATTTCTCTGGGGCATTGTCCTCATAAGCTTTTCATAAAGCATCAATGATTTCACCGTTCTTCTAAACAAGTGTTGCCATAAATTTGATGTTTGTTCTTGCTTCAATTTTAGTAGAATTTATGTTGCTCAGATAGGGACTTTTTTCAGACTGATATCATATCCTTAGTGCCTCAAACTAGATCCTGCTTAGACATGTTATAACATGTTAGTACACATTTATTTTGGTGCAAAAAATTTTGAAATCCATGCATAGTTTTTTCATAATATGCATTTTCTATGAAGTTTTTGAAGACCCCTTGCACATTATATGTATATGTATATATTTTAAAAAATAAAAAAATCATCACCACCATCTATCATTGTTGTGCACCTTACTATGTGTAGGGATGGACTAAAGAAATGTAACACCCTTAGAACAAGAGAATTGTCCTCCTGTATACATGGTATGTCTGCTTTGTTGTTGCCAAAAAGTCTATCATGGTGACTGGCATGCCAGACATTAAACGAATGGCTGTATACTAATGAGCAAAAGGAAATGAGGAAGGGAGAATGGTGTGAGGAAAGGAGGAAGGGCCATGCAATCCTCAGTATGTGTGCTTTTCAGGAACCAATGCATTTGGCCTTCAACATTGATGTTGCTCTGACACCATTAAGGAAGCTCTTGCTCTGCCACTTCCACACCAGTCCAAATCTATGGATCTATGGGTAGGATTCCCAGAGACCAAACTAATGGATTAAAATCAAGAAAATTTATTTATGTGGCACTTTGTTCATGAACTCTGCAAACTATTTGGTTGGACCAAATGTCATTTCATAAGCCACCTGTTTTAATATTATTTTCCAAACCCAAGCCAGTTTCCAAATCTAGAAACCTGATTGTGTTCTACCAAAATAACAGCTTATGTGGAAAGCACCTAAGTAGAAACCACTACTTAGAGTCATTTATTTAAACAGAAGAAAGCAAAACAAAATTAAAACTGGCCTGACTGAATTTGACTTTCAAAAGTAATGTGAGATGTGTACGTAAAGTGAACATTGGTCAGCAGCATTTTCTGAGCACCCTCTGCTTCCAGAGGCTGGCAGAGGTTGTTTGGGGGAGATGTTATCCAGAAAGAAGATACATTCCTGAAAGACACAAATAAACAGTAAGGCAAAAATGCATGCCTTAAAAGATATTTTGTGTTTCTTATTGCATAACATTCTATGGAGAGGGAAGAGGAGAAAGGATAAAAAAGAACGAGGGTAGAAACAGGGGAAGAAACAGACTTGAGTAACTAGGATTTATGTACACAATCCTAGGCCTTTAAGTTATACTTAAGGAATTTCATAGAGTATGGGCACATCGTAAGAGTAGAAAAAACATGGCACTGGTCACAAAGCTATTAAGAGGCTGGCATTCAAACCATGCCTAGGCTTCTTAACGGCTTTGTGACCTTAGGCCATCCACTTAAACTCTTCAGTGCTCAATTTCCTCATCTACAGAGAATTGCCTTGGAATTAGTCATCTTGGTGTTTCCTTCTAGCACAAATATTATAATACTGTAGTCTCTCTTATGTTCTGTGTTCCCTATTTTTCTAGTATTCATGCTTTGCTATCTTTTGGTTTACTCTTTCATTAAATGAAAAATATCCTCCAAAGTTTTCTGAAGAAAAGAGCATAAGATGTAGAATTTTGAGCCTTGACCCACCTTAAAATGTCTTTATTGTCCCCTCACCATCACAGTTTGTGGATAGTTTGGCTGGGTATAGCATTTTAAGTTTAATTCCCAACATGGAAGACATTGCTCTACTGCCTTCTAACTTCTAGTGTTGCTTTAAGTAGTCCAATGCCATTCTAATTCCAGATCTTACATATGTCATCTTTTTTTCTCCCTCTGGAAGCTTTTAGAATCTTCTCTCTATTGGTGGTGTTTTAAAACTTCATGATAATCTACCTTGGAGAGTTCTATTTATTTGTGTGTTTATTCATTCCATTACACCTTGGTGGGCCCTTTCATTACATAAACTCGTGTTCTTCAGTTATGACATTTTTTAATAATCTTATCTCTTGATAACTTATTCTCTTCTGTTTGAAAACTTTTTGACAATTCCAACAATGAAACAGCATGTATTTTAATTAGCTCTTTTGATAACTGTGTAATTTTAAAATTTGCTGCTATTTTATTATGCAAATAATACATACATTTATTTATCTTGTACATGATTCAAACAAATACAGAAATACAGTGAACAGGCTGTGAAAGTCTTTCTTCCCTTTCCCTATACACCTACTCCCTCCCTAAGGTAGCCATATAGTTAATAGAAGGATGCTATGCATCCTTCTAGTCACCTTTTTTTAAACATATATGCAGACATACATTTGTAAAATATGTTAGTGGAGTCACTAACATACATTTCTAATTTTATAATTTTTTTTCACTTATCAATGAATCCTGGATAATTTTTCATATTTGCATGTATATATTTCATTGTATATAGCACCACACTGATTTATTCAACCATACATCTATTAAGATGGTTTCATTTTTCTTAATGATATCTAGGAGCTGATTATATATTTAAAATATTAGACTTTTAAAATAATGTTTTATCATAAACTGCCATATACTTTGATGGCATTCCACCCTCAGGCTGTTACCCTGGACTATGACTCAAATTGATTGGCCCTCCTACAGCTAAGTAAGTGACAGAAGGGAAAATTAAAGATTCAAGAGGCAAAGAAAGACAAGTGTTATGGTTTACAGGAATTATCTTCAAGAACTTGCACCGTGCACTGGGGTGCACGTCTGCTGTGTTGAGAAGGTGGCTCTCCACAACCGCAAGTAACTATGCTTCACGGGAGACTGGTGATTCTGAGTATTTATCTGTTCTATGATGTGCACAGTCTCACCCCCAGCAAAGAGGTAACAAATATAACCATGATAATGGTGGTAACATTTGTAGAGCGCTTTACAGTTACACGGCCCATTCAAGTGCATCACCTCAATTACTGTGCATGCCGCGTAATAACAGCTGCGCAATGTGTCGTCGTAGCTCCCACCAGCCACATACTTCATGCTCAGAGTTTGGGATTATGTGGGCCAACTTTCCAGTCGGGTAGACCTAGATTTACCATTCCTTCTCCATCAATGACTAGCTTTGTGACTTTGGGCCACAACTCAGCCTGCCTCAGTCCCAGTTTCCCAAGTTAGCATCCATGCTATGTAGTGTTGTTGCTGTGATTAGATATATTATAAAAGCAAAGCATCTAGCGCAGAGCTCAAATATTTTTAGTTTGCAATAATTTAGAGCTCTGTTCCACTTGTACCCAATCCAAATATCTGAAGGAAGTAGACATATTTCTTTTTTCCTAGTTGTTTTAGAGACTTGCTTCTTTAAAGGAATGCTAACAATGTCCAGAGATCTATGCTCATTTCACCAGGCCAAACAGGGAGCAGAAGCTGAAGATAGAAGTCATCAGAAGGTAGCAGGAGGGTGGGGTGGGGAAATGGTGTTGGCAAAGAAGAGAGTGAAGGGGCCCCTGTGAATTCAGAATGTAGTGTGTTCTGGCAGTAAGGCTGCCTGGTATATCAACACCGACTCAGCAGTTGGTGAACACAGACGCGCGACATCTTCCAAATTGGTGAGTTCCGAGTTTTAACCACAGACACCTGTAATTAGGAGATGAGGTGACACAGGTTCCAACACAGCCTCGTTTAGTAGCTGCCTGGCTGTAAATACTCTCTGGGTTCTGGGGCCAGGTACTCACACAGCCTCTTGCCAGGAGGGTGGAGTGATTCAGAAACGATGACTCACTTGAGTAATTTGTACTAACAGCCACAAGCTGCTTGTATTTTTTTCTCTGCACCCCTTAACCTCCATTCTGCTGACGCTTCTCTGTGTTTTCTGCTCTTCTTTCAAAGCATTATAGAGCCTGGCTTCATGGGAAAGAAAACAAAACAAAAAAGAATAGTTGAGATAACATTTTCTCAAAGACAACTGGCCCTCAAATGTCCCAGGAGCAGAATGGTGATTGGCAAGGGCTGGTTGTCTTGGGAACTATCTCTGTTGGCGTGAACTAGTCCTTAACATTATTTGATGATGCTGATTTAGATTATTTCCATCTGGAGAGTTAAGTGACAATTCCAAATATGGTCTGGCTAAAAAAGCCAAAAAAAAAAAAAATTTAAAAGCCATTTTGGTTGACTTTATTCTTATTCAATGATAAAAGCCAATTGTGCATACCAGCAGTTTTTAATGATCTATTGATGTACTCAAAAGGTACCATGATGATTCTATTAATATAGCAGTTTAGATTCAAGGAAATAGGTCTGCACTATTAGCCAAGTTTTATTGCTTATCAGACACAGAAGGTGTCGTTAAGTCATTAACTTTCTACTTCGTGCCATAATTGAATCAAATTTCTTTCAAATCAGAGTTTGTCTATCATTAAGTGATACACAGTGATTAAATGATTTATAATAATTAGGTTCAGTTCCTATGAGTTTTTTCTAGGGAAAACAGCATGGTTGGTAAGACCTCACTAAATAAACACATTATTAATCTGCCATTCCACAGACTTAAAAAAAAAAAGCTTTCTTAGCAGTAGACTATAAAGGTGCACACAATTCTAATTGTTATTTTCTATGATTGCATTCAGCTGTTTGCTTAATATTACAAATTATGCTATACAAATTCAGTTTACAACAGTTTCTAGATACTATTTAGAGCAGCAGCTTTCCCTTTGTCTTGAAAGATGTGCACAGACCTGACTCCCTCCACAAATCCCCACTTCCCTCTTCTTTTACACTTTTCTATATCACTAAGGTGAAAAAGCATGAACATCATTTGCTTGTAACATCAAAATATAGTCACTTTCAATATTAGTTGAAAACCATGAAACCAAAACAAAGACAAGGAAAGGGAGAGTCATAATTTTTTCCAATCACATGTTCATCTTTGCTTTAAATTTGCGGAACATTGTTTTTTGTCATGACTGCTAAGAAGCACAATTCTTCAGATACAACTGTATTCGTTAGTAGAAGATGGGGCTCAAATGTGAGTAGGAGTTTGAGAGAGGGAATAGGAAGGTTTCATGTAGATGAGGGCAGTGAAGAATAATGCCCTCTGTTCTTGAGCCCTCGTTAAATAAACCCACAGCTTCCAGACATAGAGTTTCATACTGTAGTTAAGAAAGACCAAGTGATTTTTTTTCCCCACTGCAAATTAACCACCATTTACAGACTATAGTCTTAAAGACGATAATGTGTTAATCGAAAAGCGTGTGTAGTGTCTATGCAGGGTCTTTCAATCTCATGAAATCTGGGATTTTGGTTTGGGTTTTTGCGGGGCTTTTTGATATTTTTTCTTTGATAATTTACTCCCTTTGCCTTCTGTGTTCTCTTTATCTATATAACTCCTATAAGTTACATTTTCTACCTTTTCTCTCCTGTTTTTCTTCCTTTTCCAATTTCTGGTATGTTCTTACTGGTATAATCTTTGAAATGATCTATTGAATATACAGAGCAGAGTTTTTCATGTTCTTATCTTCTCTGTGTAATACTCTGTTTGTTCTTTTTTTCAATGGCATCTTTTTTTTTTTTTTCCATGAATACACCATCAGTGGTCCCCAACCTTTTTGGCACCAGGGACCAGAATCGTGGAGACAATTTTTTCACGGATTGCGGGGGTGGGTGGTGGAGGCGGAGCACAGGCGATGAGGCCAGCGATGGGGAGGGGCTGTAAATACGGATGAGGCGTCACTCCCTTGCCCGCCCCAAGTTTTGTGAAGACAAGTTTTCCGCAGACAGGGGTGGGGTGGAGGAAGCGGAGCTCTGTGGCCTGGTCCCTAAAAGGCCACCGACTGGAACCGGTCTGTGGCCTGCGGGTTGGGGACCGCAGCACTGTCTTATCTCTCTGAAACTCATAATTTCTTCACAATTTCTTGAGATTTTATTCCTTTCTCTCTTGTTTTAGTTTTTCCTGTCTTAGCTCAGGCTGCTATAGCAAAGTGCTGTCAACTGGGTGGCTTATAAACAACAGAAACATATTTCTCACAGTTGTGGAGGCTAAAAGTCCTGGGTCAGGCTGCCAGCACGCCAGGTTCTGGTGAGGACCCTCTTCTGGTTGCAGACTGCGGTCTTCCCGGAACCTCAGCCAGCAGGAAGAGGGAGAGAGAGCTCCCTGGAGTTTCTTTTATAAGGTCACTAATCCCATTTATGAAGGCTCTACCCTTATGACCTACTCGCCTCACAAAGGCCTCATCTCCTAATTCCATCACAGTGGGGGTTAGGATTTCAACATATGAATGGGGGGGTACAAATATTGAGTCCATTGTACTTCCCAATTTCTTTCTTTCTTCCTTTATTCTATTTCTTCGTTTTGATTTATCTTTTAATTTTGTACCATTTCTCAACATGTTTGATGACCTCTGTTTCTCTGTTCGTATTTAAGAAGGGGACACTAGAAGATTAGAACCAAAAACAAAGTTAAAAGGAAAATTCCAAACCAGAAAATAAGATCTGTTATACATGACATAATAATGGGCCACACTTACATAAGTAAAGAGCATTAAAAAATCAATAAGATAATTATTTCAATAAAAATGGATAAATGCCATGGGTGAGCAATTTTCAGTATATAAGTAGCTAACAACATTTCAAAATGCTAAACTAATAGTCAAATGTAAATTAAACAGCAACAAGATGTCATATTTAATAGCATCAAATTGTTAAGGTTTTTTGTTTGTTTGGGGCTTTTTTGGTGATAATTCCAAATGTTGAGAAGAATGGGGAAAAGATACCCTCATACATTGCTGGTAGAACTATAAATTGTTGAAGAGTTTCAGAACAGTTCAGCTACATGCATTAAAGCTTTGAAAAAGAGTATACCCTTGGAGTCAGCAATTCTACTCCTAATAATCTTAAGGAAACAATCAAATTTGCAAAGATCTATGTTTATTTCAGCATTGTTTATTACACTGAAAATTGGACAAGTGCAAATGTCAAACATTAAGGGATTAACAGGATAAATTATGGTTACCCCCATCTGAGGAATACCATTCAGCTATAAGGAATAATGTTATCGCAATTTATTTATTGACAAGTAAAGATGTTAATTATTAACATGATATAATACGTTAAGTCAAAAAACGTGATAGATGACTGTATAGAAATAGAGATCCATTAAAAATATTTATGGAAATATTTATCTACAAAATTTATCTACGTACACATATTTATCTACATATGTACATAGGAAAAAGCCTAGATGGCATATATAAACCATGATTATTTATAGAAGATGGAAACCTAGGTAATTTTTATTTTCTTCTTTATGTTTTTATATATTTTTCAGATTGTCTACAATAAACCTAGTACTGAAAGTGGGTTTAGAATCTCTAAAAATGTTTGTGGGGTGGGAATTGGGAATTGCTTGTTCATGGGTAATAAGATGGTGACCCAGTCATTTTATGAGAGAACTGTGCATGTCAGTATCCATAAGCATTCTGAGCCCGTGTGTCTCCTTCCGCAAGGAGCAACCTTCAGTCTCCTTCTGGAAGAGTGTAAGATTCTGGGAGCCAGGTGTTTCACCATGATTAACCATGCACTTCACTGGCCCTGTGTCCAGCCTGGCATTTTTCTCCTACCTTCTGCTGTACTAGGTACTCTAGTAGAGCCTTCCAGGTTAAATTTCCCCAGAGAAAAGCCTCCACTTTCCTGCTTAGGTGAAAGAAGGTTAGTTGACCGGTGTTGAGGAATAGATAGGAAGAGCGTTGGAAGTCACACTGTTCCTTACACGGATTTTTAACCAAACCTCCTGTTTTAAGTCCACCTTGCCCTAGCCTGAGAGTACCCACCACCTCCAATTCCTAAACCTTTCCAGGGTTCTGCAATACCAATGGATGTATTTCTTGGGCCTTCCTCCTCAACGTTCTTTCTGGGCTCTGATAAATTAGTTACCACTTATCCATCTGTTTCCAGGTTCCAAAATTTTGTTGACACTTCTTATTTGGTAAGATCATCTTTCTTGGTCTCTTCCTCCTCATTACTGTGCATCCTCCCTCTTTTTTGGTCCTACTTTAACTTTAATAAAATTTCAGAAGGAGCAGAGACAAATATTTGCATTTAATCTGATACATTTAACAGGAAGTCCCATGGATATTTATACATTTTGATCCTGTTCATAAATAACACTGGGCACAGATATCTCACATGACAAGCTTCGAGGGTTTGGCAAGGCAAGTTAATGCTAACTTGGTGAAGAGGATACACGTGATGTCACTTGTATTCACCTGACCTAGCCAGGAGCTGGGACATAGAGATACTTCTCCTTCCCTGATTAGTCTAGCCACGAGCAGGGATATGCAAAAAGCAAGTGGCAAACACAATATGCCAATTTCTCTATAATAAAATGTTGTGCTGGAATGGAAAGGAAATTGCAGCTGTTCAGTACAGATGGCAAATAGCTGACTGCTTTTTAGCAGGCTTCAATAAAATATCTAAAGTGAATAGACACATCAAGAGAGAGAGATGTGTGAGCTAAGTTCCTACTTCCCATTTAAAAAAAATCCCTGATAGTTAACATTTATTTAGATGTTTAAATGAACATTTCCCAAACCACTGACCCAAGTAAAGAATTTCCCAAAGTCAATTTGTTAAATACTGTATGTCCCAAAATGCACTTGGTTGTGCCTAAAATAGATTAGATTTTTCAGGAATTTTCTCAGGACCACCTGTTCCGAAGTCTTCGTTACTGCAGAATGGTAATGAAGTCAGATGTGTACATGTGAGTAGGTGTGTCTGTCTGCACACTTACGTGTTTATGCTGTTTACTACTATTTGATGTGTGCTCACTTTGTCTCCAGATCTACAAAATTAGAAATTTCTTAAGGGCAGAGATAATTATGTATTTTTCAAAATTCCTGTTTTTTCATGGCACCCAACCCTCTGCTAAACACACGGTAGGAATTCGATAAGCACTTGCTGATTTCCTAATGGGCTATGTTGTTGAAAAGGGATGTTTGGGCCCCAGTCCCACCCAGAGTATGTCTGGATCAATATGACATAAACAAATTAAGGAAAATGTTGGTTAGGAGTCATCAGTGAAATCAGCCAGTCACAAAAGGATGACTGTGATTCCATTTATCTGAGGTATCGAGAGTAGTCAAATTCATAGAGAAGAAAGCGTAAGAGAAAGGTGGTGGCCAGGGACTTGGAGGAGGGAGGATGGATGGGAAATTAGTGTTTGAGGGGTGCTGAGTTTCAGTCTCGGAAAGTGAAACAGTTCTGGAAATGGAGGGTGGTGATGATTGCATAACAATATGAATGCAATTAATGCCACAAACTGATCATTTTAAAATAGTTAAATTTTAAATTGCTACATTTTATGTCATATGTAAAATATTGTATGTTATATATAACACACACATATATGTTATATATAAAATACTTTATGTTATATATAAGGTACTGGTCTGAGGCCTATTAGGAACCGGGCTGCACAGCAGGAGGCGAGCGGCAGGCCAGCCAGCGAAGCTCGGTCTGTATTTGTAGGCGCTCCCCGTCGCCTGTCACTGCATAAGCTCTGCCACATCAGATCGGTAGTGGCATTAGATTCTGCATTATGGTGAGTTGTATAATTATTTCGTTATATATTACAGTGTAATAATACTAGAACTAAAGTGCACAATAAATGTAATGCGCTTGAATCATCCGGAAACCATTCCCCCCACCTAACCCCGGTCTGTGGAAAAATTGTCTCCTGTGAAACTGGTTCCTTGTGCCAAAAAGGTTGGGGACCGCTGGCTTACGAGGCTTTGTAGTACCAGGAATGTCTGGAATCCTAAAAACAAGGTCACCTTGTTTAGCAGGCAATTTCATTCTCATCAATCTCTAGGTCACTGCATCAGATGCGCGGGGGTCTGGTGAAGGGAAAATTTATATCTGAATAAAACAAAAGAAAAGCTTACTTCTTTCACATTTCCTAGAGACTGTTCTCTGTTAGTGTTACTCTATCATTTAACCTGTTTTGGGGAGATAGAATTAACCATGGACATTTAGCTTTGAGAAACTGCTCACGGCTTGAGTTTTCTAACAAGCGAGATCCAGGGAGTGAGCCTGGGTCACGTCGGTACAAACGGGTCTGTGCTGGCTTGGCAACCCAGGAGAGGCTATTGAGTGGGGAGGGAAAGGAAGCGGATCTCAGCTGTGCAACTCCTAATGGTAGAGAAACTCTTATCTCTATGGCATTCTGTTCTGCAAGTCTCCAGACCTTTCCTTCTTTCTCTTGTGCTTTTTGCATCCTTTGGAACATCTTAGATCAGTGTGATCCATTCAGGTTACAACCCCAAGGACACTCAGATATTTGCTAAGTGGGTTGTGGCATGATCTGCATGTTTACAGTTCGGAAGAATCAGCAGTAGGGGCCTGCCTGTGTCCTCAGGTCCTGGAGATTTTTCCATCTCGGTTCTGGGAACTCATCCCTGGAATGGTGAGATGTGCTCAAGTGTCATCTGGGAGGTGACTGCAAACTCTGCTCACGGAGCAGCACTACACGGGTGTGTACCCAGTGTGACCAAAAGGAAAATCTTAATTGCAATCAAGGATGAGAGCAGGAATTTAAAGTCAGAAAGAGCTCAAGGCTGGCTAGAGGGAGGGGCTGGAGTCCAGGCTGTGAACAATCGAAGTTGTCAGAGGCCCACAGTTGGTTTTGGCTGAGGCCAGGGGTCGCCGACGAGGTAGACGTGATGTCTTAAAGTTGCTGGCCAGGCCGCACCAGGGGGCGAAGCTGTTGGCAGAGAAGATGATCAAGTACCATGCGGCTGCAGAGACACCTGACATTGATGAGAAGGAGAAAGTTCACTTGGGGAGCCGGATATCGCATCTACAGGATATCAAACCTGCGCCCACGTGAAAATGCTCAGGTCGTTAGTTACAGTTTTTGCTTTTCCTCCAGCTGCGCAGTAACGCAGAGCAGCGGACGAGAGATCATAGGATAAGAAGAGAGAACAGGAACTAGGGTTTCTTTTACAGGATGACTTTTGTCACTCATTTCTGTTTTCTGAGTCTCTTCTTTGTCCTCTCATCTTTAGTGGCTGATTAACTAAAAGGTCACTTCCTGGCCTCACACTGCCAGGGCTCTCACCGAACTTCCCGGGTCTGACCGCCCTGTGTTCCTTGCCTAACTGCATTTTCTCCAGCCTGTCTCCCTGAGCCATTGTTGTGTTGATTCTTTGCCCTCAGAACACTCTCCAAAGTTATCTTGCCCCTCCCCTAACTTTCTGAGAGCCTGGGCCTAAGGCCCACCCAAGCAGGCTCTTCCTTCCAAGAACATACATTTGCACATAAGAAGGAACAGAACAGGGAGTCATTTCTGAAATGTTTGCTTACATACCAAAAATGACCTCTCTCACAGCTGAAGGTGAAATAACTCAAAGACCCCATCCTTCATAACCCTTCGTTTGAAGTCAGTGTGGAGCCAGGGAAAGAAAAAAATTATATATATATATATATATATATATATATATATATATAAAATATCTAATTTTGTGAATCTCATTTTCAAATTCAAATCTCAAATGTTCCCCGAGGCAGTGGATTGCAAAGGCAGCACTGGCCCGTCACACTGGCCCGTCAGCTGTCATAGGTAAGGGAAAAATAATGACATTATTCTACTATTTGGGAAGTTCTTGGCTGTGTTTCATTCTCTGCAACGATGGCTACCCTGGCTTCCAACTTCACCGCTGTCCGCTGCGAGCTCATCCGCAGTCTCTGGTCATTTCTGCCATATGCTTTCTTCCTTCTGCCTCTGTTGGAGAAATGTGTTTAACCACAAAATGCATGCGTGGTAATGTCTTTATGTCATGCCTTTAGTCACTTCCCAATGCAGGTGCTCACTCCCTTTTCCAGCCCATTTACTCTGCCACTGGGTATCTTTTTATAACAAAAATACAGATGACATAAATGCCATCTATTAAGACATTCTCTGTTCTCCCCATTCCTACAAGACAGGCTAAAGCCCTTTGAATGGAATCCAAGGACTTTACAATATAAAGTGACTCATTTTACAGCCTCACCCATTGTCACTGTGGTCCTGCCCTTCTTGGTCACCCAGTCCCCACTCTACCACGGTCTATGCAGTCACAATCCCAAACATGTGCGACGCCTTCTCTTCTCCGTGCCTTGGCGCCTGCATTTCTGGAACACCCTTTCTATTTTTCTCTGCTTGGACAAAGATGATTTGGCCACCATAGCTTTCAAGTGTCCTTCTCTGGGACGTCGTTCCCAGACTCATGTGGGGATCATTGCTCTACTCCCCAGTGGCACATCTGCAGTCTATGCCTATCCCCCTGACTTTACTAAAAGACACTAAACTGGGAATTTCTCTCTTGGGCCCCCCTTTTCTTTTACAGTGCCTGACACCGTGTGCTCAATTAATGTTGAACGATGGAAAGAATGAATGAAGAAAGGAAGAGAGACCGTCCACCATAGAGGGGTGGATAGGCTGTGTGCTGTCTTCACCTGAGCGAAGGTTGCCTTGGCACCAGTTACTATACCCAGGTGCTGGGGACACGCCCCCTGTCCTCCTCCCGGAGCTCCTGGAACAGCATACTTGAGCTATTAGTCCATCATTGGCTCTTTCCTGGTTGATTTCCTGCTTGTAGTCCATTTCCTCATTGTCTTACAGGAAGAAAGTTGACATGTAAATGAAAGGAAGTACTTTCCATGTGTAGGTACAGTTAGTGTGACCTCAATTTTCCTTCTTCCGTTGGGGGTAACGGCCTCCCTATGGAAGGCTGGATAACCTCTCCACCTCACCCCATAAACGCCATTCCCAGGGATCCAGGATCGGCGCATGTTACTCCTCCCCCAACTCCACATCCTGAGAAAGTCATAAGAACAAACTTATCTTCTGCCTTGCTGCTGGGAGCATTCATTAGCACAATTTTCTAGAAAACAATTTACAAAAATGTACCCAAAATCTTCAAAATCTGCCATCTTTGACCCAGCAATCTCAGTTCAGTGATAGGGGAACATATATTTACATAGAAGTTTATCCCACAATTATTTCTATCAGAAAAAATTTAAAAGACAATGGGTTAAGTTAATTATGGCACATGCATCAGTCAGTAAAAATTATATCTTAGAAAGATATTTAATGACATTCCCAAAATGGTCATGTTAACTTATTAATAAAAAACAAACACTGCCACCTCCCAATTTTCCTGTACTCATAGCTGCTGATGTCAAATAATCGGGGACTTTTTCTTCTTGACCCCAGGAATAGTCTCATTTTGAAGGGAGAAAGAGAAGCCCCTGCTCTGTCAGCTGACTTAAGCCTAAAGCTCACAGGGTTCCTCTACGCTTCTCTGATCGCCCCTTTCCACCTCTCTGCCTCCGCGCAGGGCCCCTGTGACTCCCTGGGGTGTTTCCTGGGGTGTGCACCCCTCTGCTGGCTTTGCGCAGCGCTCCTGAGGTTCCTGAAAGATGGAACACAAGGTCGCTCCTAGCCTGAATCAAGTCTGCGTCCTGCTTCCCGAAGCCAGAGAGATACTGCAGCACCACTGGCTTCCAAGCCCCTGGAACCGGGCTGTCCAGAGCAGGGAGCCCTCCCCACCTGCCTCAGAAGCGCAGAGTGCACCTGACAGCCCAGCTCACCCCCACCAGTCTTACCACCCAAGTGCTTCTCTAGGGGGAAATTTGAAGGCAGAGAAAATGGAAGACTAAAAATAGTCTCACCCCTGCCCTAACAATCTTCACCCTGTGTGCCAGCTACTGTTTCCTGGTGGCTCTTCCCACATCTCTGATGCTACCAGGCCCCTTCCCAGAGAGAGTCGGGTGAGAAGGGAAGGGTGAATGTGGGTCCATGTGACTCTGCAGGTGTTTGCATCTCCTCCCTGCCCACACTACTCCCCCAGGGAAAATCACCCAAGAAGTTAAGGACAATTGGTCACCTGCACAGAGAAGAGGATGGACATAATTTAAATTCAGATGCTCTGACCCAGCCTGTTCTCTGGGGAAAAAAACAAACAAAACAGGGATTTTGTTTTGAGTCCTGGAAAGAGCTCAATGTCACAGGGTCTGTTACATCTTCACTTTCTGTTTATTAAAGCAGACACAGTGAAATCACAGGGCTTTGTGGCCCAGGGTCAGAAAATAACAGCCCTGTTCTTTTCTCACTATCACTTGTTCAGCATTTTGGAACTCACGTAAGGTCCTTGTGTATCATGCTCTTTTACAATATTCTCCCCCCTGTTAGAGCAGTATTGCTTAGCGACGTCTCGCCCTGGAGAAAACCTGCCTGTGTGCGCGCCTCAGCATCCTCACCTACCTGGCTCAGCTGTGCCTCTGCGCCCATTTTCTCCAGCCTGACACACATCTTGCCGTTAGGTTTCCTGTATCTGTAACACACCTGCTACCACTCTGGTGGCCTGAGTCACCAGACAAGCAGGATATTTTTGTCCTTAGGCTTTCGAAAGTTAACTAATGACGCGACAGCTCACTTGGCAGTAGCTCCTGAGATCGCCATGCACCTCCCTGACCCTTGGCCCCTGCAGGTGAATAATGGTTGGAATAAATGACAGCGTCAAACCCTCTAGTCATTGTGAGGCTCCCAGAAGTCAGAGCTGTCCAGACAAGATGTATCTTAAAGGGTGATCCCGCTTACCAAGATCAGCTTCAGGGTAGAAGCAGAGACAAAGGACAGCGAAAACCTACTCAAAGAGTGTTCCAGGAACATTTGGAGGGAAATATGCCCAGAGGCAGAGGGAAAGGCTTATGAAGTGGTTAAATCCAGACAAGGTCTCTGTGTGGAGGCCAGGAGAGGTGTTCATGAGATGACGGGGGTGGGGGTGAGAGCGGGGGCAGGGGCACAGGCTGTGTGTCTTCTCTTTCCAGAGCTGACCCCTGGCTAAATCCTACAGTTGGCAGAGGGCAGCAAGAGTTCTAGGCTGAAGGTATCCTCCAGACAGAGCTATTACAATCACCGTCGGTATGATTTCTCATTCCACAGTAGAGTGACAGGAATTAACAGGGCTGCCTCTTTTCCAGCAGGAGCCACGGAGGGTGTCCAAGAGAAGACAAAGGAGGTTCCTGCCGTGCCAGAAACCCTTAAGAAAAGGAGAAGGAATTTCGCAGAGCTGGAGATCAAGTGCCTGAGAAAGAAGTTTGCCCCAGAGATGCTTTGAAAAGCAAGGAGGGAGCTTATCTATGAAAAGGCTCAGTGTTGTCACAAGGAACACAGGCGGATGTACAGAGCTGAGGCTGGAACGGCTGGGATGGCAAGAAAAGCTGCAGCTGCTATGGACCTGCAGAACCCACATCGCGTTCGTCGTCGGGATCAGAGGTAGCGAATGTGTGAGCCCAAAGGTCCAAAAGGTGTTGCGGCTTCTCCGCCCCTTCCAGATCTTCAAAGGAAACTTTGGTAAGCTCAGCAAGGCTTCCATTATATTGCATGGGGCACCCAAACCTGAAGATTAATAAACTAATCTATAAGCGCAGTTATGGCAAAATAAAGAAGAAATTGCGTTGACAGGTAACGTTGTGATTGCTCGATCTCTGGGTAACGATGGCATCATCTGCGTGGAGGGTCTGATTCCTGAGATCTGTACTGCTGGAAAACGCTTCACAGAAGCAAATAACCTCCTGTGGCCCTTCGACTTATCGTCTCCAAGCGGGGAATGAAGAAAAAGAACCCATTTTGTAGAAGGTGGAGATACTGGCAACAGGGAAGACCAGGTCAATAGGCTTGTTAGAAGAACGAACTAAGTGTCTGCCATGATTATTTTTGTAATCTGCTCAGTTAATAACCAGTGACTGCTTTCAAATTGAAAAAAACAAAAAAGGAATTAATAGAGCTGGAAAGAAGTCACCTTTCCAAAACCTAAGGAAACTCTTTTCCACTGCCCCTACAAGGAAAGCAGTGGTGTCTGTTTCTCCAGTCTGTGCTTCGTAAAGTATGATTTTGGGAATTACAACTTGAGTTCTAATATCCCTTCGTCACGCTGTCTATGCCCGGCGATGCCCAGTTCCGGAAACACAGGGGCTGTGTTGTAGCTTTTGGCGGAACCTCTCTTATCTCTTTGAGGAAGTAAAGTGATTCCCTTTTATCTCCTTGTCTGAGTAAATGATTTTTGAGTCTAGGATTCTTCAGAACTTCTTTCACTTCAATTATTTCAATTTCTAAACATTTATCAAGCTTTTACTTGATCACTCATTATGTCATTGTTATGAAAGACCTAAAAAGACTCACGTGACTTTGGAAAACCTGCCATGTTAAAAACAATCAGCAATCTGATCCCAATTTTTCTCATAGTTGTGCCCATGGAGAAGTCTTGCAGCTAGAAATTTCCCACGGAGACATCGACAGCACTGTGATCACAGTGCCACTAGTTCAAATAATATTAATGCTTATCATTGTGTAGCACTTATTTGGTTTTAAAAAATACTCACTTGTAAGTTTTATGAACTGCAGCTCTAAGAGCCTCCTTCTAAATGGGCAGGCCTCATTTTATTGTGTTTGACCTCATTGTGCTCCACAGATATTGCACTTTTACAAATTGAGGGTTTGCGGCAACCCTGTGTTAAGTGAGTCTGTCATTGGCATTTTTCCGAAACCATGTGCTCACTTGGTGTTTCTGTCTCACATTTTGAGACAGAATTTCAAACTTTTTTTCAAACTTAATATTTCAAACTTTTTCATTATTATCATATCTGCTATGGTGATCCATGATCGGTGATCTTTGGTGTTAGTATTGTGATTGGGGGTGCCATAAACCACGCCCATATAAGATAACAAACTTATCAATAAATGTGTGTGTTTTGACTGCTTGTGCCTCTCTATTCCCTGAGACACAACAATATCGAAATTAGGCCAAGTAATAACAGTACAATTATCTCTAAGTGTTCAAGTGAAAGGAAGAGTTGCATATCTCTCATTTGAATAAAAACTAGAAATGATTAAGGTTAGTGAGGAAGGCATGTTGAAGGCAGAGCTATGCCGAAGCCAGGCCTTTCGTGCTAGTTAGCCACGTTGTGAATGCAAAGGAGAAGTTCTTGAAGGAAATGAAAAGTGCTCCTCCAGTGAACACATGAATAATAATAACGCGAAATATCCTCATTGCTGATATGGGAAAGGTTTTAGTGGTCTGGACAGAAGATCAAACCAGTCACAGCAGCTCTGCAAACGAATGTCTAATCCAGAGCAAGACCCTAACTCTCTTCAATTATGTGAAGGCTGAGAGAGGTAAGAAGGCTTCAGAAAAAAAAATTTGAAGCTAGCAGAGGCTGGTTCATGAGGTTTAAGGAAAGAAGCTGTCCCCGTAACATAAAGGCTCAAGGTGAAGCAGCGAGTGCTGATGGAGAAGCTGCGGCAAGTTACCCGGAAGATCTAGCTGAGATCATTGGTGAAGGTGGCCACGCTAAACAACAGATTTTCAATGTGGAAGAAAAAGCCTTATATTGGGAGAAGATGCCTTCTAGTTCTTTAGTAGCTAGAGAGGAGAAGACAATGCCTGGCTTCAAAGATTCAAAGGACAGGCTGACTCTCTTGTTAGGAGCTAATGCAGCTGGTGACTTTAAGTTGAAGCCAGTGCTCATTTACCACTTTAAAAGTTTTAGGGCCCTTAAGAATTATTATAAATCTATTCGCCTGTGCTCTAGAAATGAAACAACAAAGCCTGGATGACAGCACATCTGTTTACAACATAGTTTACTGAGTATTTAAGCCCACTGTTGAGCTCTACTGCTCAAAAAAAAAGATTCCTTTTAAAAGATTACTGGTCATTGACAATGCACCTGGTCTGTTGGAGACATGCAAGGAGATGAGTGTTGTTTTCATGCTGCTGACACAGCATCCATTCTGCATCCCATGGACCAAGGAGTAATTTTGACTTTCAAGTCTTATTATTTAAGAAATACATTTCATAAAGCTATAGCTGTCATAGATTGTGATTCCTCTGATGGATCTGGGCAAAGTAAATTGAGAACATTAAGAACAACATTAAGAACATTGGTAATTCATGGGAGGAGGTCAAACATCAACATTAACAGGAGTTTGGAAGAAGTGGATTCCAACCCTCGTGGATGACTTTCAGGGGTTCAAGACTTCCACAGAGGAAGTAATTGCAAATGCGGTGGAAATGTCAAGAGAACTAGAATTAGAAGTGGACCCTGAAGATGTGACTGAATTACAGTAATCTCAGGATAAAACTTGAACAGATGAAAGCTGCTTCCTATGGATAAACAAAGAAAGTGGTTTCTTGAGATGGAACCTACTTTTGGTGCAGATGCATTGTTGAAATGACAACAAAGGATTTAGAATATTACATAAACTTAGTTGATAAAGAAGCCAGTAGGGTTTGAGAGGATTGATCCAATTTTGAAAGAAGTTCTACCATGAGTAAAATGATGTCAAACAGCATCTCATGATACCAAGAAATTTTTCCCTGAAGGGAAGGGTCAAACTTCACTGTTTTTTTAAGAAATTTCCACAGCCACCCCAACCTTCAGCAACTGTCACCTTGATCAGTGAGTAGCCATCAACATCAAAGCAAGACCCTCCACCAGCAAAAAGATTATGACTCGCTGAAGGCTGGGATGATTGTTAGCATTTTTTAGCAATAAGTAGTATATTTTAACTAAGGCTAGGTCATTAAATATGAAATGTCATTAACTATGAAATGTCTGATTTCAAATCAAAAGTGTAGTTTATCATATCTCAAACAAGAAGCAGTACAATTAATCAAAGTATGCACCTAAACTATCAACACAGTTTTGCTATCTTAACGGTAGCTTGTTTATGCCAGCAGCAAAGAAGTCTGGAGAGTGAATGTCAATGAAATTGTGAAAGGCCTTTTCCACAGCTTGCTGAGAATTGAATAATTTTCCTTGTAAGAAGTGGTCCAAAGCTTGAAAGAAGTGGTAGTCATTTGGTGCAAGATCTGGTGAAGATGGTGGATGACAGAGGGTTTCCAAATCCAGCTGCTGTAGTTTGAAAAGTGTTGTTTGTGCAACATTTGGTCGAGCATTGTCTTGCAAGAGGATTGGTCTATCTCTCTTGACCAGTCTCAGCTACTTAATCACAAGCATCCTCATCATTTCATCCAACTGGCTGCAGTAGATACCCTCTGTAATCGATTGACCAGGTTTCATGAAGCTGTAGTGGATAATACCAATGCTGGACCACCAGATAGATACCATTAGTTGTTTTATTTTAATGAATATTCAGTTTTGAATTGTGTTTTGTCACTTCATCTTTACACAACCATTGTGCGGAATACTTGTGATTGTCAAAAAAAATCCATTTGTCATCACACATAACAATATGGTGTAGAAATTGGTTTCCTTTATGTTGTGACAGCAAAGAAAGGCAAGCTTAGAGATGATTTTTCTTCTGACGCTCATTTAATTCATGTGGTACCCATCTAACCAGCTTCTTTTTCATTAATTTATTAACAAGTAATCAATGGTCTGTTAATGTCTGACTGACAAACACTTACAAATTTCTTACCATACACCAAGCAAAGAAGCACGCTTTGTAAAAATAAAAGTCTATTAGCTGATGCATTGGCTCTCAACGAAAATTATTTAAAATTTTCACACTCAGAAAGAAATGGAATGAAATCAAGTCTATTATACAACTGAACAACAGCAGAACTGAAAGCCAAATATATTTGTTTTCAGGCATACAAAGATTTATCTTTCTGGTATAGGAGTGAATTGAAAAGTCAGAAAGTCTATAAAAATAGCTGACCCTTGTAAGAGGTCAAATCTAAGACTTCATCAATTTTCATATTTAGGGAGGTGTCTCAAAATTGAGTTTGCATCTTCCATCTCCAGAGACTTGGTCTGTTATGTAGTGAAGTTACCTGGTAATGAGCTCGTAGTTAAGAGCTGATTTGAAATGGAATTTTTATAGAACCAATTTTTGGGTTTCTTAAAGTTAATTGCTTTGTACCTAATTTAAGTCCCACAGGGAGCAATTCTGATCTCCCCTAGCAAACTTTATCTTAAATGAGGCTGATCTGTAATCCTTTTACACATGTCTGGGTACCCATCAGTAAATACCATGGGACGCATTAAGTTTCTAAAGGATACTATGTGGTTTTCACACCCTCCAAGGACTTTACTTTTGGCAAAGAAGTAAGTTGTTTTCCTGGAGCCCTGTCCGTTCACTGTACCAAATAAAAGTTATGGGAGGATGTTGAGTTCTGTATTATCTATGCTTATTCAAGCAATAGATCACAGTTGCTTGGCAACTTGCAAGAGATATAATGCTGTAAAGGGAATGAACGAAACAGAGACATACACAAGACACTACATGGAGAATAAAAGAGCATCAGGACTGCAATAATCAGAAAGATCCAGATGTTGCCATTAGCCAGCCCATAGCAGTGGCTCTCAAAGTGTGGTCCCTGGACCCACAGCATCAGCCTGCCCTGTGAACTTTTTAGAAATGCAAATTCTCGGGCCCCACCTCAGATCTCCTGAATTAGAAGCTCTGGGGGTGGAGCCCAACAATCTGTATTGTAACAAGCCCTCTGGGTGATTCAGGGGTACAAGAAAGTTTAGAAAGCTAAGCTAGAGTAATGGGATTTTGCTGAAATAGAATTATGAGGTGGGTGTGGTCAGCAGCAGGAATGCTCATAACATGTCAGGCTTTGTCTGAGAGGTTGAAGCAGCGATGGACTACGTGGGCAGTGGACTGCTAACAGAAACTCATGCTAAAGGGCTCTAATAACTATTTCCCATTTGGAGAAGGAATGGAATTATAAGTTGAGCCAAGTCAGGGACCAAAAGATATAAGTAGGGTGATAGACAGAATCATAAATGGTTTTCTACTCCTGCCTGGCTTTTACTGACAGCTCCTGCCTGGATGCACATTGGAGTTAATGGAGGCCTCTGACACAGGAGGAAACTCCCTGAAGATGGAGCCTAAAGGGAAACAGCCCTTTCATTCATCCAATGTCACTTGTAAGACATGCACCCAAGGCTAACGTAGCTGAGCGCACAGGGCATAAATAGGTGAGCTCTGGGTAGCACATCAGGGGAACAAAGGGACCTTTCAGAAAGACGTGATGACAATCTGTGACACCATCCCAATTTTGGTGGACAATGGAGGTTTCGCTCGTGTGACTAGAATAGATCGTTAGCAAGCATTTGATGCTCTCTCAATGGATCTTATTACAGAAGTAGCAGTAGAGAGCTATTTGACAAAGAAAACTAATGCCAAGGAACCAAATTACTTTATAGAATCCAGAGTATATGAACATGATAAAATATAGCTATGAGGGCTTGTGTCAAGTACGTTTTCAGACAACTTGGGTTTAGCCATGGATTCCAATGATTAGAACAGCCTCCAAAAATGACTTGAATATTAATTGTGTATTGATTAAATATTTAACAGAATTGGATCACAGTTTGGCCTCTGGCCCAGCTTATCAGTGGTACGAATTAATCAAAAGGCTGTGCTGCCTTAGAAGAGTGGTTTTCAAACTTAGTGCCTTCGAATCTCACTGGAGGGCTTGTTAACACAGATTATAGAATTGTACCCCTAGAGTTTCGGATTCAGTATGTCTCGGGTAGGCCCGAGGATTTGTAATTCTAGCAAGCTCTAGGGTAGTATGGATGGATGTTGCCAGTCCGCGTTTTGAGAACCATGGGAGGAAAGAAAGCACAAGTAGGGATGTGTTTCGAGGATTAAACTATAGGAAGGAGGCAGAAGGTAGAACTGCTCCACTGCACTAAAACTGAAACTGACTGTCCCTTGTATTGGGTTCTGACATCCAGCAGTGAGAGATTTCAGGCAAGCCTTGAATGATTAGGAGATCACTTTTGGAAGGGTAGAAAGGAAGTCAGACTTCCTTATACCTATATAACTTTTAAGAAGTTCCCATTTCAGCAAGAATCAAAACAAGGGCCTTAAAGGAACGTGTTTGTGAGGCTGGCTGCCGCTTCCAGAAGGTTAGCCAAAAACCGGGCAGGTATATGGGAATTCCCTCTGCCGAAGCTGGCTCTGGTTTGTGGCTGCAGGGCAAGTGTGACCAGGACGTTGGTCTTTTCCCAAGTTCTCTACCACTCACACACAGAGGCTACCTGTCACCATCTGGACCTGAGCGTCCACATGGCCTTTTCCTCATAAACCTCCAGCACACATCTCAGGTCTCTCTGTGCTGCCTCAGTGCTGGAGCAAGTTTCCTCACAGAGAAGGGTTTGCGAACAGAGAAAAGCACTAGCTTGTCAGGCTTTTGTGGAACTTGATCTTCTGCACTTGATTTGGCTTTGAGTCAGTCACCATCAGGAGTCCCCAGGCTGCCCAGTGCCCAGTGACTGGCAGCGTTGACTTGTGCAGGGTGGAGGATACAAGGGAGGTGGCATGCAAGGGGTGGGGGTCTGTCTATCCCGGCCTGCATCACGGGGATTTGCTTGGCCACACTCTGCTGAAAGTGACTCACGAGGAAGACAGAAGCCAACAGTTCAGAGGAGGTAGGACTGTTTCTATCCTTTGCATGTTATTTGGCCCAGCTAAACCAGCCCACAGAGGAAAGTGCTTCCGCCAACACCCCCATCATTTGGGGGAAGGGCAGGGGTGGGCGTATCCGGGACTCACTCCATTGCCACACGTTTGACGGTAACTGGCCTTATCTCCGTAGGGCAGGGTTAAAAAGCTCAAGGCCACTCCCTTCTCCTGATTTCTCTTGGACTAGCCTATGTTCCAGAGCAGTGGTTTCTGTATTCTCGATCTCCACGGCTCAGCTCCTTGGGGGACCGCTCCGGAGCAGGGAGGCCTAACTTTCTCCAGCTTCTTGGCCTGGAACTGGGTGGATAAGTCAGCCTTGCAGGTGTAGGAAGCAAGGCCCTGGCCCCCTAAAGAGTCACTGAAAAATCATGGACATGAGGCAGATTGATTAATAGGAGAAAAGAACAGAGACCCAAAGATATAGGGGAAATTGTCCATTTTTATGCTTAGGTGCAACAAAGTGTGGACAGCCGTGTAGAAATATGATTGGACAGAAAAGGTATGATCTAATACTAACGGACCAAGCGGGGAAACCCAGCACGGCCTGTCAGTCTAGACTCTTCTTGGACTCTCTGAACACACCTTCCTTCCTTCTGGGTGTGGGACAGGCCTGTCTCTGCAATGGCGGTCCTATGACCTACAGTCAAACAAGGTAGGTCAGGTAATTTCTTTATGGCCAGTTTTTACATGGAATAATTTTAGTTTTTATGGCTGGCTTTTGGGAAAAAGGGTTCTGGCTTTTACGATATTTTTGGGGGGAAGAGGGACTCAAATTTCTATGCCTAGCCTCAGGGAAGAATGGGACCGAGAGGCAGGAGGACAGGAGACAGTAGGAGAAAACCTCTTGCTTTTGAGACCTTCATTTTGGGGTACTATTTTCTGAGCCCCACAGGGCAGACCTGACTGTCTTTAAATTCTGAGTGGGGGTCAGAAACCTGCCACATTCTCTAGTCTACCTGTTAGAGACAATCGAATGGAGCTGATACTGTGATCATTCGTTAGCAATATGTGTCTCTTTTATCAACCAGAATCCTCAAGGAGAAGCAAGGGGGCATTAGGATCTGGGCACCAGCCCCGGCCCCACCTCACCCCCAATTTCCAAGAAGCTCTGAGACTGACGCTTTCCCATGAGGGCTCCCCTTGTGCCAGGATTTATCGGGAGGTGTGGAGGTTTGTTGGCAAAAGGATAGTGTAGACAGGAAAGGGACTGAGACTTGGCACTAGCCATGCCCACCGGGGGAGGGGTGGCCAACAGGAGAGGTTAAGGAAGGCACAGGTACAAGTTCAGCCTGTCCACATGCCCATTCAGCTGAGTAGTTGGCACAGGTGCTCCAAGTGGATGGTAAATTATTCCAAAAGGTGAGCAGGGCCTGCTGAGAATTGGAGGCAGGCAATTCTTGCAAGTCAGGGCAGGCTGCCAGCCTTCGGTAGGTTTGTCCACAGGAATCCAGGCCCCAGCACTGAACTAAGAGACAGAGCTCAATCCTCCCCTGACCTTACCTCCAGGAAGGAGAGAGAAACCATCTAGAGCAGGACAAGAAACAGTGAGATGGGAACCAAGGTCAGAAAGTCCAGCAAGCTTGGCTGCCTCCCTGGGAGAAGCTCGGGTCTAGGAGTTCTGTAATTACAGCAAGGATGTGATTAGACCAGAAAGCTGCACCCCAGGGGAGAGGGAGGAAGCCCACTGCAGAGCATTAGGACTAATAAAGAGTGAAGATGACTCTGGTGACAGATAGGAAGCCCAAGGGTCAGCTGGTTCAACCTAATCCCGAGAGTGACTCAATGCTGAGGTGCTGCTGCTGGGGAGGGGTGGGGAGGTACAGACCCTGTTTTAGAACTTCCTGTCTGAAGCCCACATTAGTGAGGGGACTGAGACCTGAGGTTGGGCAGAGGGCGGGGGTGAATCCGGCTGTAGACATCACGGATCTGCAGAGGGTGGGCGTGAGACAGGCTGAGACCTCTGCAATACGTACTCACCAGGAGGGCCTGGGACCCAGACAATCATGTCAATTTGGACCGCTGCTTGGCCCAAACAGATGTGTGAGTGCCTGCGGACAGTGCCCAGGCGCTGGCACCCGTGACAACAGCTGGCCCCGCTGCAGTGGGCCAGCCTCCGGCTCACACGAAGATGCAGCTAGGGTTTCTAGTCTCATTCTTGGAAGAGTTTCGTTGGATGAGTTAACCTGGAATCATCTTGCTTTCCTGGGAAACTGTTGTTCCTTTTGTCTGCTCTGCCTCTGGGCAAAATCTGTAGCCCTTGCTTGCTACTATTTCCTACCATTCTAATAATAGCTCATTGTTAGGCAGACATGACGCAAATGTGCTTCTCATCATCTTGAGACACTTGGAGGGGAGTCTTACCTTCTTATTTAAGTTCTTTTTTTAATCTTTTTTTATTTTGGTTTGTTTTCTTCATTTGCCATCAGTTGGTTAGAGAAGTAGGCAAGATGTTGATGGAGGAAATTGGCAAAATATCGGTGCATCGTGAGTTGCTTTTTCCATAACCTTCTGATCTGTCCTCACACCTGCTGTTAAAAGTTCCTTATGCAATGAAACTGCCCTTAATGTGTGTCATCAGCGAGCTTACTGAATTTGGTGTGTGCTGTCAGTGACCTCTCACTGGACCATCTGAGGAATCATCAACATGATCACCTTGTGTTGCCCTTTAGCAGGTAGGAACAAGGCACACCCACCCTCTGACCCTCCACTTGGAGCATTTTTCATTTAAGACGTTTTTGGTTCACCTTCTCGAAACTCCTCTCTTCCCACTTCCACCCATCTTCTTTATTACTCCCTAGGAAGGAAGCTGAAAGGCAAATGACTTTACCACCAAGGGAAAAATCCCTGACAATTTGGGAACCAAGGAAAGCCAGGGAAACACACACTCAACCCTTAAGGTAAAGCTCCCAAGAGCAACAGTTCCAAGAACCTGGAGCCCCAAACCCAGGCACCTTTTTCAAGATAATGGAATCTTGGACTGGGAACGCATATGCTTCTTTGTTTATCTCAGCCTTTCTTCAAGACCATTTTTGCAGTCACACGCAGGTATTTTGTGAGCACAAAGGAAGGGACACCAATTCCCAGGCTTGTGGCCACAGCATACTTTCCCTCCGTGTCCTTCCTTTGGCAACTGAGGCTGTTCCTTGTGCCTGCAGCTGGCCAGGTGGCGGCTCTGTCTGGAGTGCTACCAGTGTGCACTCAGTCCGGACAGAGCCACCACCTCCCGTCGTGAGCGTCTGCACCCTTCCTCTGATACGGGGTTGCCAGCAGCAACTGTGTATCGATTGATTTCTAACTCCTTTATGAACTTTGGCATTTTTAAAATTTGTTTGTTTAATTGACAAATAAAAAGTATATAAATTTATGGTTTACAACATCATGTTTCAAAATAGGTATACATTGTGTAACGGTTGAATTAAACTAATTAGTATATGCATTACCTCACACACTCATCATTCTCTGAGGTGAGGACACGTAAAATATACTCTCTTATTAATTTTCAAGAACACAATACATTATTATTAGTTATGAATGTCTTGAACTTACTCC